>CM060944.1:575321828-575426828 GCA_030765085.1 Allium cepa | reverse complement strand
TGATTGAATGAAAACAATTGAAATTCATGTTTGATTAAATTATTGGATTTTGAGCTGTAATAAATGGATTATTGAAATTAAACGAAATAAAATATTACGTTAATGGGAACTAATATGAAATGAGACATACATTAATGAAATGTAATATAAATCAATGTTAATTATACCCATAAGGTGTCAATTTATTGAATAGCAAGATTTTAAATCAAATCAAAGGATTTATTGGAATTTCAATTAATAATTAATGAATTTATTAAAATTGAAATTAATTACGGTAATAGGTAAATAAATTAACGTTGAATTGATATCTAAGCTGTCTAAATTATTGTAAATGATTAAGAAATTTAAAAATGATAGGAACTGTCAATTATAGAATTGAAATTGAAAATTTGATTTAATTAATTAATTATTTATTTATTTAATTAACTAGAAAATAGCCATTTTGGCCACTGACTCGAATTTCGACGAAACCAGTTTTATCGGATTCGTAATGGTGAATTATTGTAGGATTTCAAGTTTCGTAGAGATCGGACTGGTCGCTTGATCGTACAGACTCGAAACGCCTTGAAATCAATGAAATTGAAATCAATTGAAATCAGTTGGAAATAAATTGATTTTTGCATAACTTCTTCATACGATGGAATTTGGTCTTGAAACTTGTTCCATCGCGTTTAAAATATTTAAAAACATCTATTTTGATATATGGGTTGACCCAATTTCGTTACGGAGTCGAAACGGGCTTTTCGGGCCATTTTATCGTTCAGCGCGTATATCAGTCGTGTCCATCTATTCTATTTCAGCTTTGTCTATAAATAACCTGTTATAAACTCTATTTGTTCCTCATTGTCATTTGTATGTTTGTACAAATTTATCCTCGCCTCCTTATTTCAATGGCAGACAAAACAAAAATTCCCAATTCCAATTTCAATATTAAAATCAAATCAAAATTTCAAACTCCACAAACTATATCGAATTATATATGGATTTGAAGCTCTCGAAGAGCGTAATCTTCTGGTGCTATTCTTTTTTTGATTCGACGCACCATTTGCTCTGAAATTCAGGATGAACCTCGGTCGTGCATAGGCCACCATCCCGATTCGACGGTAGATCTTTGATTTGAAGGCAATCGAGTTGCGCTGCACTGTAAGGGACATCGAGAGATGTCGATGTGACATCCCGGAATTTTGACCCTATTATTATAATAAGTTTTTAATCAAATTTAAACAAAATACAAGATTTTCATTTTGAAATAAATAAGATTTTGGATATTATTAGTTGTATATGTGTTATAAAGGAATTTATAATTTCAAAATGTAAAATAGACTCTTTTAACAATATTTAAAATTAAATCTGTTTTATTCAATTAAATTAAAAAATATATTAATGACATTTAATATCAAAAGTATCAAAGTAGTTAATAATAATAAGTATAATAATAAAATTATATTCATATAAATATAAAATACATTAATGCAAATAAGTTACAAATCAAATATTGGAAAGATTTAACTTTAATGAAAAATAAGATTAAGTAGTGTTTCTAAACGACAGCTTTTATAATTAGAATAAAGTAAGCTTATATATATTTAATATAAGTATAACATAAAATATAGTTATAAACATGAGTCTACATGAACATTAGTACAAACTATAATATGAATAAGATATAAATAAAAATGTAACTATGTGAAGACAAACATATAAATCTGTCAAGAACAAATGTATAGGTTTGTGTTTAAGTTATAAGATAATAAAACAAAAAGGAAAAACCATTGTATAATTACACTATACAAACAAGGTTCTGCAAATATCTTTAAAACAAAATTTAACTTATCTGCAAACTTTATATGTTTAAGAAAGCTAAGTGTTCAATTAAAAAAAAAAGAATAATAAGACAAACATCTTTGTACAAGTACAAGATCAGTAAGTATCTTTGCAAAATAAGCAAAATTTGTCAGCAAAGCATTATAGTGTAAACCCATATGAAACATATTAGTACAAACATAAGCCTGCAATATCTTTGTACAAAATGTTGTGTCCGCAAACATTATGATATGTTAACATATGTGTTAACACAAACATTAATTAGCCACCTTTATATCTGAAAAAATATATCTTTCAGCCGAAATACAACAATCACTTCTATTTACAGGAATTAAATACAAAGATTTTTGATAAATAAAAAGAGAAACTTGCCCAGATATTACCTTCCCTGTTTACAAACAGTTCTTAACTATATACACCTCATCATTCTTCCTATACATATTATTTAGTTCGATCTTTAACTTCAGTTGCAAAAACCTGATAAAGCAAAAGAAAAAAAAATAAACAAAACTTTATATTCTCAAGCTCAAAAAAAATTCAAAAAGCAAAAGAAGTTTACAGGAATTCAAAACTTCAACTGCAGGTTGCTTCATCATCCAACTAGCCTCTGTTTTCAACAGTTTTTGGTGAGTAAACGTATTTTTTAAATCTAACTCTTAATATATATTTTATGAAGTATTGTTGATGTGTGAAGTTCTGGAATGTTTTGCTATGTTTTGACAGTGTTGCATATCAAGTTCTTCCAGGTTTCAAATTTTCTGTAGAGACAAAGAAATCAAAGAATATAGCATTCTTCTTATATAAAATCATTTACTTTAATTAGTAACTAAACTAAATAAATTTTGTTTATGCTAAAGACTAAGGTTTGGAATTTTCTTAGTAGCTGTGTGATATAAGTACTGTAAACTTAAATTTACAGTAAACATAAAACAAAGGCCAAAATTCGAATATCTCGAATTTTAAACTTGAACTTATAAGTTGAAACTATACACAAAACTACGATTTTTAAGACAAACTTTATAATTTTTAGACAACTATGCATAGAGCAGCTGGTTAGTGAACCAAAAATGCATTTTTATGTAATTCTGATTATTCCTTCAATTATAATTGTTGAAATTTTACATGAAGCTAGTATATTGATGGAAGATTTACAGAAAAATGTTAAAAAAATTTTATGAATGCATGGATTTGTGGGAATGATTGAGAATAGGGTTTATGGGTTCTGTACTTTTGGGTTCGGTTCGTTGATGAACGCGACACCATGGCATAACCGAGTGTAGTGAAACTTGGGTAGGTGCTACAGTGAGTTGTCAGCAAGGTTTGGCCGTAGTCTTGTCGCCTCTGGCGGTCGCGATAGTGAGAACGAGGTGGATTTGTCCATCATGTTCGTGGAACAGTTCGACTTTAGGGGCATATTTTGATTTCGTGGCGGTCGTGTATATTTGGGTTTTGATTTCGTGTGAGGGGATGTCGTGGGGTTTGTTGGTGGGGTCGAGGTACGATGGCGCGGTGGTGAACCGCCGTGCACATGCATGGCGGCGGGGAAGATTTTGGGCATTGTCGACTCGTGTGAAACACGAGTTGGTTCGCGTGTTGCTTCGGGTTTTTTTTGAGTGGTGCGTGTGTTAATATGCTTCAACAGTTTTAAAACTTAAAAAAAAAAAAGAACGGAAGAATTTAAGAAACAGGGAAAGAAGAAGAGAGGCAGGGAGGAACGCGAGAGATGCTCAGGGAAATATCGAGTTTAACCCGTGTTTGATGCGATGTTTCTTCGGTTTGTTTTAATGCCTGAAGTTTGCTAACTGTCATGATAAGATGAAAGGGTATAAACTAAGTACCAATTGTGTTATTAATGTTGCCAATAGGCTGTGATTAAATTTATGAAGGAAGATTAACAGAAAGCAAGAATGAGTTAATAATTTACAAGCAAAGTTAATTATGAATGTAATAAAATTTATAATTGTAATTTAATAAGTAGTTCAAAACTTAATTGAATTAGTAATTAAAGATTTTAATGATAATCTTGTATAAAAACATTAGTAATTAAGAATTTAATTAATCATTTGAAGTTGGTTAATTAACAAATCATAGTTAACTGATTATAAAATAATTAATGATTAAACAATTAAGTTAATTAATGATTAATTAAGAAATTAATAATAATTAAATGTGTAATTGAGTTTATAAATCAATAATTAAGGTTATTGATTAGTAATTAAGAATTAATTAATTAATTAATTAAGTGAATAATTAATAAGTAATTAATGAATTGAAATAAGTTAATTGATTAGTAATTAATTAAGCAAGAATAAAATATAATTTATCTTAAGTATGCAATTAAGTTTAAAATAAATCAAATGACATGTTGATATGAATCGATGGTTCTATTTGATTGCCTCTGATGTTTATTTATATCCTGTGATGTTCTGTGATATTCTGGATATATCTGTGATGATTGTGTATGATTTATCTGTGTTAAATGGCTATATGATTTATCTGATGTTATTTATCTGTGTTAAATTGCTATATATGAATTCAATTGTTAAATTTAAACTGTATAAGTTAATTAGACAACTTAGACTTTGAAATGGCGTTTGGATTTCGATGAGACCGGGATCGGGTATCGATTTGATATTACGAAAACCACATCGATCCAAATTAAACGTTAGGTCGTGTACTCTCAAGTGAAGATCGAGATGGTGTTTTCAGAATGCAAGGGTTATCGTCGTTAACTCTGAGGGTGATTCCAAAATGAGTGTAACGAGATAATGCCTTCGGTTTCGTTCGAACCCGGAACGAACTTGTATGGATTGAATGCTTTCATCACATCGTCAGGCGGACGATGAGCATTCTAAGAGATATGTTCTATAAAAGGTAAACGCAACCTCAAGCCTCATCAACCGGGAATGGCTAAAACAGGGGATGTGCAGCAAGGTTAGGTGGGTCATGCCCAAGCAGGACGAGGTATACCCCTGTCTAGATGTCCCTTTTATTCGGCTGTGTGGGTGGTTGGTCTGCAGCCAACTGTGGGGTTATCTTGTTCGGGACTGTTCAGTAAGGAATGGTTCCGGTCTTGTGTTGCAGGGGAGTTAGGGTGGCTCCTCGGTACGGTTATCTAGGCCACGTACTGTGACGGGCGGTACCCCAGTAGCCCTGCCATTGTATGGGATCCAATTTCCAATAAGCGCCGTACGTTTTGATTGTGCCCAACTATGTTAGAATATGAGATGTAAGCATTTCAGCTATTTCTGTATTTTACTTGAAAACCCTAGACACTGTTATAATATCACTGAATTTCCTATAAAATGTTTTGGTTAGCGTAAGGTAAAAACTTACCCGTATTTATGTGTGGGAAGTCTTACGTGATACCTTTATTTTAAATGATTTTCAAAGTTAAACAACTTTAACCCGTTTACTCATACCAGACCCATGTCTGACCTGGAGTTTATATTTTGTTTTTCATAAACTCTTGGGTACTCAAATTTTTATGAGTAGCCAAGTGATAGGTATTCGGAGTATAGAGTTTTCTGGAGGAGTTGGAGCAGAAGACCAGACGTATATAGCTATCTATATAGTTCCGCTGTGTTAGTTAGTTTACGATATTTGAGATGTATGTTCTGACAGATATGTATACGATAGTCATGTTGTATGATATTGTATAAATCTGATGTATATATAACTATGTAATATTTATGTTGATGTATTATATTTTATTCCATTCCGCCATGAGATTCTGATGTGGTTATTCTTTCTTTCTATTCTTTTCTATTTCTATCCCTTTCTTTCTTATTGATGGCACGTCTTTCTGGGGTTAGAAAGTCGGGTCGTCACAGTCGATCTGTGTCGTTCATTCGCGCTAGTAGGCTCCGAGTTCACTAGAATATGGCAATTAGGGTGCGGCAGCCGTGAGCCAACGATGGCGTCGTGACTATCATGGGGGAGGTCGATGGAGGTGGCTCATGGCGTGGGGGCTCATGGCGTGGGCAGATCTGGTCGATGGCGCGAGGAGGGGGCGGCGTTTCGATCGAATGCATGGTGGGTTTGTTCGTGATTGAGCCTAGTAGGATTACGATGGGAGACGCATTTTCCTGGACGATGCTTGCTGACGTGTAAGCTTGTAAATCTATTTTATTTATTTTCTAATTTATAATCATATATCTTCTTATGTTAATATCTTTCGCATACGAGGTCCGTTTCATGCGCGGTTTTCTCTGCTAGGTTCGTATTGAAATTCCGGACATTTTGGCGCTGGTTTGGATGGATTCTGAGACTATTAGAATTTTGGATTTAAATTGGATTTAAATTCAAAATGTGAGTGTTTTTACCCACTCACAACTTTTAAAATTTCTTATATGTGTTAAATTAATTTATGATATGATTAGAAATTTATTTATGGATGTTTGGTATATTTTTAGTCATCATCTCAGTTAAATCAAATTTATTTGAATTAAATTGTTATTTAATTTATTATTGCATATAAACTGCCAGTTAAACTGTTATTTAATTTATTATTAAATATAAACTGCCAATAAATGCCTGTTATTTATTTTCTGATTATATATTAATGTTATTGATTGAATTGGATGATGATTGTGATAAATGGTTGATGATTGATATTTGATGAATGGATGTTGTATTTTATATTGTTATAAACTACAAGTTGTTATGCATTTTATTTCATTCGGGGTTGCGATTTGAAATGATATATAACCGTATTTTTATTTAAATTACGGGTTGAAATGATAAATATCCGTATCACTTGACCATAGGATAGAAAATTATATACAGACACCGTCGGTCTATATATATGTAAATATTTTGAAAATGATTTCTATTGTTTTGGATAGAAATATATGGTTTAATAAATATTAATTTTTTTTATATTATATAAAAATATTGTATGTATAGTTAAATTCATGTATTTAAGCTATGTATAAATTTGTTTAATAACAGAAAGTTTAATAATGGAGTTTGATTTTTTTTAAATAAAATAAGTTTAAGTATTTAATTATACTTTAATATAGAGGTTATAATGATTTAAATAAATGAAGATTGGAATGTAAATTGGAAAATTATTTGAAATTGAGCTTATTTAAGAATTAAACTCCATAAGTTGATGTAAAATTTATTAAACTTGAAATTTTAAAGGTATGACTTTTATAACTGGATTTTGATTTAAGATGAATTAAACGAATATTTCATGTGTAAATAAGTTGAAGGAAATATCTAGTTATTTGTAATTTGAGTTTTATTTCAATGATAATGGATTTATTGTGCAAATATTTCAAAACTAAATAATAGAACATTAAATTGTTGAATCGTAAATTCCAACCTTAGTTTTGAAATTGTTTAATACTCAAAGTTTGAAATATATCGAAATTGAAATGGTTTATTGAAACTGAAAGTGTATTGAAAGTTATAAATTGAGATTTAATTTTAAGTGAATAAAATTGTGAAGTCGAGGAAATTATTTCACTTTATAAAGTAATTTTAAATTCAAACTATTTTATTTTATATACTGTTTGAATATCCAAACCATTTAAATTTTGGAAGTTATGGTTTAGAAGCTATGAAATTCGAAGTATTATGTTTTGAATGGTTATATTTCAAGCGTTGGTTTCGAAATATTATAAATTCGGAAGTGCTATGATTTTAGGAAGGAGGATATATTTGAAATAAAAATGATATTATATTGATTTGGGTTTTAAAACGGAAATGATGTTGTATTTATATGGGTTTGAAATGGATATTAAATTCTGGTTTAAAAAGTATAATTATTTTGAAATGATTGCGGTGTTATAATAACGTTTGGTTGTTAAAGAGACCGGGATCGGAAGTTGTCACATTCTCTGCCAACTTCGAAAACCACTTTAACAACCGTGTACGCAGTGGAGATTCCAGAATGAAGTAGGATGGTGGCGACGTTTCCTTTGAGGTATATACGTGGACCCGACTCCCGTGAGTTGGCATAAGGTGGCTAAAACCGGAGCGATTGACGGGCTAAGAAGGTAGCACCTTTTATCGGGCACTTCCCTTTGATATTATACTCTGACTTTTGGATTGATTCGATGGCCACTTTTGATTTTTTATTTCGAGGTGTGGCTCGAGGTGGGCGGTAGCTGCGCGCTACGCGTTACCACCGGCCCGGAAGCTTAATTGGTATATCTACCCTGGCATTGCCTAGTTGTGCCATGTCACCTACCCTATCGCACCTTGTATGAGTTTGGTTTTCACTCGTAGCCCGTGTGGTATCCTTTGGTGGCTTCCCAGTCAAGAGGGACCATGATACTGGATGAACTACTGGGACTATTATTGTGTTAAGGGGGAGATTGGGTAACTCCTTAACGCTATTTAAAAGTAAGTTTATTTTACTATAGACATTATTATAATAGCAAAATATTACTACATAGTAAATAGTTTAACGGATCCTTAGGAGATGTGAATCCCAAACATCTCTTAGGTTACTGCACTCACGTTAGACACTGGATAGGAGAAGTCAAACCCCGTAAACATCTCTGATGCCGTTCCACTCATATTATTTACAATTGATTTAACTTACATAAGATCTTTTAGTTCTGACTCGAGTGTTTTGTCTTTTCAATTCGCTCGGGTCAGCCTGAGCATTTCAGGATTTGGAAGACCGTATTCTGGAGGACGAAAATGAAGATTTATTATTATTTATTATAGTATTCCACTACATTCATACTTCCGCTGCATTATTTATTGCTCTCTGGTATGTGTAACTCTGATATGTATTGTATAAGTATAATCGAATATTTTGTAAAACGGCTTCATGAACTATATATTTGATTATTATATTTTATCGTTCCACTGTAAGATTCTGTTTTGTTCTTTTCTTTCTTTGCTTTTACTTATTTACCCCATAACAATCCGCCCTTCTATATGGTTTAAGTCTGACGTGTGTGGTTTATCGTCGATTTGAAACGTACAAAAGGTGGGATGTCACACAGCAATTTTCAAAACAAGAACAAAAGGGACCCCTTAGGCATATATAATTTCATAGTAAAATTTCCGATCTAAACTATATGAACAACATGAATAACTAATTAGATAAGATGTGATGTGTCATAGCCCTAATGTTAGGAAGATGAACATGTAATCAAAAGGGGATAGAACAAATGGAGCTAAATCAAATTAACATAATGAACATATATTATTAAAGTAGATGTCACAAAAGGGGATTTGGTTCAATTTAAATAGATAAACTTATATTTAGATGTGGTACGGAAAAGATCCAAACCATATGAATTAACGTATATAAGAATAAATAAAACTAGAATTTTACGTTAAGATGTAGCCAAAAGAACGCACCATGAATGATGATTAATAAACTCCTAGATTCTTGAATCAACCTCTATATTTTGCAATAATCAAGAAATATAAACCACCTTTTGTTTTAATTTTTATTCCGATTTGATTTGGAATTTTCCTTAAGCCTTAGAGGTTATTATTTTGCTGGAATAAAAGAGGGAGAGAAAGAGAGAGGAAAATTGAATCGTCTATAGAAGGCTTGATGAATGAAAACGAAAGAGTTGTTGTTTCCATAGGAAACATTGGAACATTTCCAATTCCTCCCTTAAAAGCTTACCACTTTTATTGCTCATTAAATATCAATCAAATCAAATCAAATTCCCTTTATATACATGTATGGCCAGCCAAAGAAAGTTAAACCTTCAAAATTTCCAAATCCACACTGTAATTAATTGATTTAAATCAAATTTAAATGTTTATTGATATGTACGTATACAACTTTTATAAAAGAACTTTAGTAAATACTAACGTCATTCAAACAAATAAAATAAAATTTAATAACTAACATTCATAAATATTAATTAATTAAATTAATTTACAATGATTATAAATTAATTAAATAGTATGGTTTTCAGAGTATTTATCGTTACAGTTGTGTGACTCAAAGGTGTAAATTAAGTTAGGATTATTATCGAATAATTTGAATATTAACATTCACACATCACCTTAGCTAGTGGTGTGATATTTTGGTAGAATTTATCGCTAACACATCTTTTTGGTAAAATCCAATTCTACTTATAATATGCAATACCCCAGTAGTAATGATTATTTACATCAATTTTCTTCATTAAAACTACATAACATTAGGACTTATAGAATTTAGTTTTGGTCAAAACTCTAACATCTTCCACATTCACTTTGTAATTCCATACAGAAAAGTTATATGTATTGCTCTGGTTAGAGACTTTGATTTTGAGTTGACTATAGTTGATTGTGATACCAACCTCATGTAACTGAGGTGACGAACTGTTTATTGAATAATATTTCACTTCAATGCTTCAACTCAGACCCAATTATAGTCATTCAATGAATTCCATACAATGATTTAACTTTAATCAAAATAGAGTGTCCACATTGAAGTTCCATGGTATTCTTAAGTCAAGGGAACTGTGTAACATCGTGACTTTGAGATTATCAGTTTTACCTTAGTATATTAACTAATGGAGAACCCTCAAGTGTTTCATTCCATAATTGTCTATACGTTGCCCCTTGCTACCACTAACATCCATGACAAATACATTGTCCAATATTTGGAGAGTGTTATGTACTCTAGTCTCAATGGATGGATGAATATCCTTTCTCAAAACATCTTGACAATGGATATTTAAAACATTATATTATTTCTAGTTCGACAAAATTCTCATGATCACAACACTACATAATTACTATAACATAACATATCATTTAAGGATTTCCATCTGTATACATTAGATTAATTACTTAATTATTTATATCACTATATAACATGTATATTATAGAAAGTAAAACACTTTTTATTTTGAATAAGATCGGGCACAAAGTTAGATGTATGTCAAAATTTACGTAATTTCCCTTAGGGCATACCCCTAACTCTATTAATATAACATATCTCAAAATGTATATTGGTTTACATGTCAATTTCCAAAAAAAATAGATAGATATTTATAGCAGTAAAATAGCTATGGCTTAATAGATTACCTCCAACTAGTAGAAATCCCCATTTCTCGTCATATTACTAAAAGAATTTATAACAAAAGATACAGCAAAGAGACAGACATACATAAATTCTGGTGAAAGAGAAATATCACTAATCTGCATGATTACCAATGCCCTACCATATCATGAGTAATACTGTAACGACCTGTGTAAATTCGATGCTTAAAATGAATTAAATTAATAGGATTTTTAATTTTAATTTAGAAAGAAACAGAAATCTTATTTATTTATATGAAAGAGAATGTTGAAATTAGATGTATCTAGGTTAATTGAATTTACAAATTGAATGTTTATTGCAATTAAGTGTAATAGTGGAAATTGTTGCAATTGTATATAAGGTTAGAAATAAGTAAATAAAGGCAAGGATTGAATTCATTAATGAAAATAAAATTTTATTTTGTACAATCCTTTTATTTATTATTGGAAGGTGTTAATTATTAAAAAGGTGAAAATTTGAAAATAGATTCAAATTGTATGTAGATAATAAATTGCAATAATTAAAGTTAGTAATAAATGGAATATCAAAACTATTCATAAAGTGAATATAAGTAGATGTAACAAATGAATAGGAAATGCTAGTTATTCATAAAGTGAAGAAATGGAACCTAGATGGAATAAGAAATTGGATTTAGAATCTTAATTTGTAGATGTGCATATATTTATAAAGGGATTATAAAAGGGTAAAATAACCATATACAAGTATATTAAAGGTTGTAATAGTAGGATACTAGTAAACTCACTCATTTTCCTATAAAGATAATTAGGTGTGCCTTAATTGTAATTAATAAAATAACGAAAGGAGTAAATGTATTTATTCAGAGTATTAATTTCAATTGGATAAGGATTTTAAGTAATAAGGTTAATGCGAGGTAAGTAATGCTGAATTTAGGTTAATAATTATGAATAGTAATAAACTGAAAATTTGTAGCATATATCATAATTTACCTGCTTCCTTGTTAATGGAATTAGAATGTGTAATAAGTGATAATCAGATAAAGGAATGTTACCCTAATGGAAAAGGAAATAATTAAGTGTTGTGTAAATTATAGGATCGTATTTATTATAAGCGTTATTCTAATAATAATGGTTAATTATGGAATTAATATGGGGAGTATATAAAGAAATAACTAGGGAAGTATACGTTATAAGTTAATTATAACCTAAACTTATATGCAAGGTTGAAATTGGATCTAATTGGAAACTTATTTAATAAATTGGATTCAAGCGTAATAGAAAGATTATTTTAAGAAAATATTAAGTACTATAATTAGTATAATGATTTACATTTAAGATTTGAGATAGAGATTTATCTAAGGAATTATAAAGTTAAGTAAATCAAGGTGATAGAAAAATTTTGAATTATAGAAGGTGAATTTGAATAGTGAGTCAATTGGTTAATTTATAATAGTAGGACTTATTGAGATAAATGAAATCAAATTTTATTTATTATGTTAAATTAAGAATTACGTTGAAATAGGATATTTATGTGATAATTTTTAATCCAAAGGGTAAACGCTTATATTTGAGATTAATGAAAGGAATAAATATAGGTTGATTCAATAAAAAAGGAAGTTTTGGAAATTTATCAACAATTTTGGATTTTATGGAATTGAATATTTAGATTGATTTAATCTTGAATAAATTGACATTTAAAATTTGTTAAATCATTTTAAATATTGAGAAAATAGTACTAAATCGGTTGCAATAGATATAAATAAATTTTTACGTTAATGATTAATATAAAGTACTTTTTGAAGATAACGTCAAATTCATTTATGGAGATTTAGTTAAATGGGAACTTTGATTTTGAGAAATAAAAGCATATTAATGTGACTAAAGGTTAGAGTACGATTATTGTATGTTGCCTATTTTGGTAGCATGTTAATTTACAATTTTGATATCAGTTACAATAATTTTTAATTGAGTATTGCGTTAATGTTAATTAAAGTAGTATTTGAAACAATGTTAAGACTTTCGTATTGGATGGTTTGTTGTAATATAAGACTTGGAAATAAAATTATTAACGTATTGGAAAACAATTACATTTGATGAAATTAAATGTTGAAATATTACATAGATAAGAATTTAGATGAAATGGATTAATTTATGAAATAAAATGGTAAGTAATTATAATATTGTTATTAATAATAGACGTTACTTTAAGGATAATTAATGTAGTAACGTAAGGTGAAAATGTAAATTAAAAGGGAAACGTAAAATTTAGTTAAGGTAGTAATTTATGAATTGGGAATAAAATTCAAATGTTATATTAGGCTGTAAATCAATTTGGGAATAAAATTTTATTTAATTGGGGTAAATTGATATATACTAATGTTAAATATATACAAAAGATGATGATTGATTTAATAAAGAGAATTGAATATGAATGGTATAAAATTTCATTTGAAATAAGATTTTATAATTTATTGAATTTACTTTAATTAAAGGTAAACACTAAAATTTTTGCAATAAATCTTTATTTGATATGGAGGTTTGGTTAATAAATTTGAAGCTAATTGCAATTAGAAATGATAGGAATGGCAAGTTGACCATTTATTCATAATAAGATCTAAAAATCAAATAAATGGATTATTGGAATTTAAATTTGACAAATTTTGAATTCATTTAAATTCGGATACATCTGTGTATTCCAACTTCATCTATAAATACCCCGCTAAACCCTAGCCTCCGCCTATTCTCATTTGTCTGCGCGTAAAATTTCATCAGCTCCTTATCCTCCTCAATGGCAGACAAACAAATCTTAGATCCAAATCAAAAGCTAAAATTCAAACTTCTTAGAAAAATCTGGAAGCAAAACGCATGAGGGAGAGAGGGAAAGAAAGGGGGATGACGTGGCGCTTGAAGGTGTCCTTTTATTTCTATTCTTTTTTTTTTAAATTTCAATCACCATTAATGCGTATAACTTTCTCCTACGAACTCCATTTCACGCGAGATTTTTTTGTTAGGATCGTAGTAAAATTCCAGATCTTTTGACACTTGTTTGGACAGATTTGGAGACCGTCGAATTTTTGGATTTAAATCGGATTTTTAATTCGATTTAAATTCAAAAGGTGAGTGTTTTAACCCACTCACAACTTCTAGAATTTCTTATGTTTGTTAATTTGACTTAAGATATGTGTAAAAAAATTATTTATGATTGTTTAGCATGTTTTATTCATCATCTCAGTTAATTCGCATTTATTTACTTTAACTGTTAATTTATTTTATTTATTGCATATAGATTTACAGTTAGAATTTATTTTATTTATTGCATATAACTGCTAGTTCAATAGTTATTAAATTTATTTATTTGCATATAAACTGCTACTTTAACAGTTATTAAATTTATTATTGAATATAAACTGTTAGTTAATACCTTCTATTTATTACCTGTATAATTTATATGCTCTATATCAATGATTGTTTAAATTGGATGATGATGGCAATAATGGTTGATGATTGATATTTGAATGAATGGATGCTATATTTATATTGTATAAACTGCAAGTCATCATGCATTTTCATTTCATTCGGGATTGCGGTTTCAAATGATATACAACCACATTTTTTATTTTAAATTGCGGATTGAAATGATAAACATCCGTATCACTTGACCATAGGGTAGAAAATTTTATACAGGCACCGCGGTAAATATATAAAATTATGTTTGAAATGTTTTACTATGTTTTTGTAAAGCTATATATATATGGTTTATGGAATATTGATTTGGTTATTTATATATATATAGTAAATTTTCAGTTTTTAAGCTTTGTATAAATTTGATTTAAAGTATAAAATAAAGTTTGATTTTCGAGATCAAATACGATTGAGAATTTATTTAAAATTAAATTTCTGGAGTTTTAATGACTAAAAAAAAGAGAGTAAGGTTGGAAGATGGATATTAAGTTAAATTGAAACTAAATGAAAAGTTAGAATTTTTTAAGGATATGATTTTTGTAACTTGATTTTTGTGTAAAGTGATTTGAATGAATATCTGGTTGATTTAAATGAATATATCAAGTTTAATAAATTGAAAGATTATCCAATTATGTGAAGTTATAAGTTTTACTTAAAATATATTGAATTCATTAAGTAAACATTTCAAGTCTAAAAAAATGAAGTAATTGAATTTGATATATATGGGATGGTCAAATGAGTTTGTTTTTGAAATGGTGTAATATTTAAAGCTTTGAAACGTAAAAATTTAAAATGGTATTTGGAAGTTTAGATCGATATTTGGAATTGATTTGTGAAATGTAAAGAAACTATTTTGTTTTATAAAAGTAATTTAATATTTAATCATTTAAGAGATGGAAATTTGTTTCAAAGTTATGATTTTCAAGGTAGTATAATTTGGAAATATTATATTCCAGAGTTTTGATTTCTAAATATTTTACTTTGAAACCACTATGATTTTTGGAAAGAATATATTGGAGAATAAAGATGATATCATATTGTTTTGGGTTTTAAAAGGAAATGATATCATATTTATATGGTTTTGAAATGGATATTATATTCTGGTTTTAAAAGTATAAATTATTTTAAAGGACCGCGGTGTTATAATAACGTTTGGTTGTTGAAGAGACCGGGATCGGAAGTTGTCATACTCTCTGCCAACTCCGAAAACCACTTTAACAACCGTGTACGCGGTGGAGATTTCAGAATGAAGTAGGTTGGTGGAGGCGTTTCCTGCAAGGTAAATACGTGGACCCGACTCCCGTGAGTTGGCATAAGGTGGCTAAAACAGGAGCGATTCTCGGGCCAATGAGGTCATTCCTCTGATTGAACGCACTCCTTCGATACTATACTCTGACTTTGGATTGATTCGGTGGCCACTATTGATTTCTTTGATTTTGGGGGTGTTTGTTCGAGGTGGGCGGTAGCTGCGCGCTGCGCGTTTCCACCAGCCTGGATAGCAATTGGTATATCTACCCTGGCATTGCCTAGTTGTGCCGTGTCACCTACCCTAGCGCGCCTTATACGATTTTGGTTTTGTACCATACCTATGGAGTGCCCTCTGACGACACCCAGTACGGGGGAGATTACGGTACTGTATAGACTATGGGAATATATAACTGTGTTAAGGTGGAAAATGTAAAGCCTTAACGTTATTTAAAAGTAAGTTTATTTTACAAATAGACACAATTATAATAGCGCAATATACTATATAGTAAATAGTTTAACGGATCTTTAGGAGATGTAAATCCCAAGCATCTCTTGAGTTACTGCACTCATATTTATTTCTGTTAATTTAACTTACATAAGATCTTTTAGTTCTGACTCGAGTGTTTTGTCTTTTCAATTCGCTCGGGTCAGTCCGAGCGTTTCAGGATTTGAAGATTTAGCTCTGGAGGACGAAGACGAAGATGTATATTATTATTATTTATACTAGTGCACTACACACTGTTCTGCTGCATTGTTGTTGGTATGTGTAACTCTGATATGTATTATATGAATGTTTTGTAAATAGATTTATAAACTGTATATTTTATTATTATATTTTATCCTTCCGCTGCGAGATTCTATTTTCTTTTATTTCTTTCTTGTTTTTCTTATTTACCCCATAACAATCCGCCCTTCCGTATGGATTGAATCGGCATGTGTGTCTGTTTAAATCATGCGAAAAGGCGGGACGTTACAAATACCTAATAGTAATACTTGAGATAATGAAACCATACCTCAACCTACATCTTCGCCTATATCATACAAGTTTGCACATTTCTACTATAGTGCTACGCAACTCGATCAGACTGTCATACACTAATCATCATGGAATGTGACAATCCTCAGCTCTCAACACATTGATCCAAAACCTATGGTGACTTTCAAACTTGGGTCGATGCCAAGAAGTACGAGCTATCAGGGTTTTTAAATATTACAAAGACTAAGAATATGCAGATAAAATCTAAGACATTCTACACTTTTAGATCTCACACCGAAATAAAATATAAAAGCAACATAGATTCCAAGCTTGCCTCTCCACGTACTAATCACTGGTCCTATCACCTACTTTCCTGTCTTCATCTGATGGGGAAAAAAAAGGAAAGGATTGGGTCGGATAAAAGTCAAGTGAAGAAGTTACATCATTCATATACGGCGATCACATGCAATTGACTTCACTAATACTCTACGTGGCCTAGGATGTCCTACAAGTTCCGTGAATTACTTATTTCCTTTATGTAAGGGATATATTTTTAAATACACCTACACTACAACTTTTTAAGGCTTATACTTAGGGTCGAAGAACTAACTGAACCCTAAAAAGATAAGGATTGGCTAATAGCTATAAGAATATTCCAACATAGAATTTACCTACAATCTGAACCATGGGAATATGTTTCCCACTTTACAACTACGCATACAATATTTAAGCATTGAGGGGGATCCTGCAATGCCAACTCTCACCAAAAACGTTAAGGTCTACCACATCCATATCCACCTCTTAATGGTAACATAATAACTCTTATGGCACTGCGATCCGTTAACAACACGATACCATGTCGCGTCCGTGAATACCAAAGAACTTCCATTAGTGCCAGACTACACATTTCATCATCAGTGTTGCACATCTACCGTATAACCTCCTATGAGTGCAATTTGTGACAGAATCGCCCCGATCGAATATCGACTTTGCTGGATAAATAACATTTATCCCGTAACGTCCTAGAATCACCAATGTATGGAACTAACTTCCCTATCATTTCTAGCATCCATATATATACACACACCTATAGTACATACACAACATAATTTAATTTATACTCGAGCCTTAGGTCGAGGTTCAGGCCACACCCATAATTGCTAACCAGTCGACCACTTACTGTCCATCGACTCTAGTGAATGGTCGACTGTTAGGATGATAATTTTGGGTTAATTTAATTATTTCCTTTGATTTTTATTAATTATCACCATTCCCAAACTTTGATCAGTAAATTGATAGATTTCATATTACAACAATTATGGTGAACCCAAATGTGATGACCCAGAATTTTAAGCAATATCAATTTAATAATCATTATTAGTAATTATTTAAAATATGCAATATTGTTTTAATAATCTTCATTTAATTATTTTAATTGGCAAGTTTATTCTTTCCAAAGGTAATAAATTGGTAAAAAGTTATCTTTCAAAGCTAATCAAAAATTTTTTTTTCTATTTATAATATATATATATATATATATATATATATATATATTGGTATATATATTGTGAATAAGAAGTCTTTGGTTTTAATAAAAGATATGTTTTCAAATTATAATATATATGTATGTATGTATCGTGATTTAAAGTTATGTTGTAATATAATGATTTTCAAAGTTAATATTAAAATATGTCTCTATTTATTATATATATATTTGAATATATTGTAACAAGAAAAAATCTTTGGTTTGAATTTAACAAATAAAAACATGTTTTCAAATTTTAATATATTTTGTAATTTGAAAGTTATGATTTAATTTAATGTAAAACCTTGTAGAAACTATTTAAAAGTTAAACTTTATATTTCTTACACAATAAAGATAATATTTATAAAAAAAATTATTGATTTAAAATTATATTTTTGCTTAAATTTAAGTAAGATTTAATTAAAGGTTTATAACTTTGGTTTTAAATAATTCTTTCTTTTTAATTTTAGCTTGCATGAATGCAATTTGAATATATAAAAATACATAAATTAATAAAGACATTAAATTATTAATATAAAACATAAGAATATAATTTAATAATGGGTTTTGAACACTTGTAAGATAAATATAAAAACATTTAAACATTTGTAAAATAGTTAGACATATGTGGACACTTGTGAGAAGATAAATACATGCAAAATACAAGTGCCTTGTTTTCTTGAAATTGAATTTTAAGTATAGTATAGATGTTTTAGAGAAATTGGGCTGTACTTATTTTTCATTTCAAAACATTTTTCTCCTCTTCTTCCTAAAACTAAAATCTGGAAATCAAATTCAAAAAGAAAACTGAAATCAAAACAAGCTATGCAGTTGAAATTCAACAACAACAAGCAAGATTTCAACTCAAATTAAAGTTTTATTTGTAAGCTTCATATTAAATTGAAATGCAACAATTCCCAGAAACAATAACCTGTCTCTCTGTTTTAATAATTTTGTGAGTAAACCTTCCCTTTAAAAACAACTATTAATTTATGATTATGTTAATGTATGTGGTAAATCTGAATGGAAATTGTTGTATGATGACTTGCATGATTTGGGTATATATATGCGTTGAACTGCTCTGATTAAATATGAATATATCTATATATATGTATATACAAACTGCCTCTGTTATTCCCTCAGGCTCGAACTAATTTCAAAAATCTAAATCTCCCCATACAATCTGAATTGAGTTTAGATCCGTGAATGAAATATGGTTATAACAACATAATATCAATTTTAAAAATAGTGTCAAGAATTTTAATGTAGTAATTAATCCAAAATTAGGAAAATACAGTGATGAGCTGGAATGGGTCAAAAATAAGTAATTATAATTTCATGTTTGGATTATATAGATTGATTCTTGTTTAAAAGTTATGAATTTTGATATAATAATCTTGATTTTTAAGATTGTATTCAAGGGGATAAATCGAGTTGACCAGAATTTGGTTTATCGTCAAATTTAGATGATCGACGTGATAATCATCATCTTGTTTGCCATCGAAGTTAGTGTGAAGGCTGTCGATCATGGGAAAAATGTGGAGGGTATTTATAGTCGGTCATGGTGGCCAGGCATCGGTGATTTAGGGTTTTGAGGATGGGTTATGTCGAGTGGAATGTCGAAGTGATCTCGACTAAAATGAAGCACTGGGCTCAATCGCGAGGCGAGGATAGCGGCATACTGATGTGGTGGTGCTCTGGGAGAAGAGCTGGGTTTCCTGTCGACGAGATCGTCGGCGGCAGGTGAATGTGTCAATCGAGTTATTTCCTATTGGTATCAGCGTGGTGATCGATTTCGAATCACTGGAGATTCGATGAGGCTGAGTGGTCAGGTCATTAGAGATTATGGTCATTGACCTGAGGATGGTCACAACATTGATCGTCGGCGGTCGGAACGTGGGTGCATGTGCACGCGTGCACATGTGTGTCAGTGATGAACTAATTTGGAAAGATGTTGCTCGGGTCGATTTTCGTGTTGTTAGAAGCACGCGAGTGTTGCTCGGTAATTGTCTCGGGATTTTGCTGATTTTGGCTCGTGTCGTTTTGTTACCAGGTTTAGTTTGTGAAGAATTGTGTTTCCAGGTTTGAAATGCAATGGTATTAAGTTAAAGATAATGAAATTTTAAAGTGAATTAATTTAAATAAGTTTCAAAGGAAGAAAATCAAGTTTAAAAACTAGTTTCAAAGTTCAATTCTAAAATTAAATGTTTTCTTTAAGAACTCTTTGGTTTAAATAATGATTTAACAAATTATATTAAAAGGCAAAAGAAAACGTTTAACCAAGTTTTAAGATATCTAAGGTTAATAAGTGTTTTTAAAAAATTGGATAATTAAGTTTCAAGATTACTATTTATTTAATTTAATAACAAGGTTTAGTGATTTAATTTTTAAGTTAAATATGTTTAAAATTTGTTAAAGATAATTATGTTAGGATAATTAACTTAATTAATTCCTAAATGTTTCGAATTTGACTTAATTATGAATTAAGAAGTGATTTAAAACTTTAGTTAACCAAAGGATTTCAAAAAAATGATTTTTGAATGTTAATAACAAATCAATTTCAAGTATTTAATTTAATTAAGATCTAATCGGAAACTATGGAATCAAATAACATAAATAGTTTATCTTAGATAAATTAAGGTTAAATACTTAATGAAGAATTGTTAATAAGTGTAATTAATTGAACAGTGATAAATTAATGGAAGTAATTAAAGGGATTAATTACTCAATGTTATTAATTAAATTATGTTTAATTTAGGTTAATTAATTAGTTTAAATTAATTAAAGATAATCACTTGATGATTGATTAAGTATAATTAATTAATGTAGTTAATAAAGTGTAATTACGTAGTGTAAGTAATTAATGGGTCATTACTGGGTGTAGGTAATTAAGGGGAATTACTTGATGGAAATTAATTAAAAGGGTAATTACTTAATGGAAGAAATTAAGGGTTAATTACTCAGTGTAATTAATGGATTAATTAATGTAATTAATTAGGGGTAATAACTTAGTGCAAGTAATAAGAATAGTTAATTACGGAAAGTAATTAATTAAGGTTAATTAATAAATGTGATTAACTTAAAGATTTATTATTAAATGTAATTAATTAAAAGAATAATTAATTAATGAAAGTAATTAAAAGATCATTAATTAATGTAATTAATGAGAATAATTAAAAGGTTAGTTGATTAATGAGATTAATTAAAAGATAATTAATTAATGAAGTGATTATAGAATAATTAATTAATATAATTAATTAATTAATTAGAGTAATTAAAATTTAATTAATGTGAATAGTTAAAGAATAATTAATTTGTGTAATTAATTAAAGGCTAATTACTTAATGTAATTAAAGAATAATGAATCAAGGATGATTAATTAAGATGGAAAATTAAAGGATGATTAATTAATTGGTTTATAACTAATTAATGTTAAGTAAGCAGGATTAAGGTAATTCAAGTGATTAAAGTTGGTAATTAATTTAATTGGAGATTAATTAAATTAATTAGGAATTAATCAATCTTGCTTGTGGATATTTGGATGTTATTGGATGCTTTGGATTGTTGATGTCTATGATATGTGTTATGTGATGATCTATGTTATGGGATATGTTGGTTGAATTGTGAAATATGGATTATCTGTCTATGATAATGTGAACTATCTATCTATGTGAATATTGATAATAAAATAAATTGTTTTAACTTAAAACAACTTGACCTTAAAAGACGGCGTTTTGGATTTCGGTGAGACCGGGATCAGATTCCAAATTTGGATATCCGAAAACCACATCGATCCAAATTAAACTATTGGTCGTAGAATCTTAAGTGAAGATGAAGACTCAAAGTGTAAGGGCTATTTGTCGTTAAAACTCTGAGGGTGATTCCAAGATGAGTTTGATGAGGGTAGTGCTTTCAGATTCAAGATGAAGATTTAGAGTGCAAGGGCTATTTTCGTTAACTCTGAGAGTGATTCCAAAACGAGGGTAACGAGATAGTGCCTTCGGTTTCGTTCGAACCGGGAACGGACTTGTTTGGATTGAATGCTTTCAGAACATCTTCATTGGAGGACGATGAGCATTCTAAGATAGATGTGTTCTAAAAAGTTAATAGCAGCCTCAAACCGCATCAACCGGGAATGGCTAAAACAGGGGAGGTGCAGCAAGGCTAAGTGGGTCGCGTCCAAGTAGGATAAGATTTTCCCTGTCTAGAGGTCCTTTTTTATTCGGCTGTGTGGGCAGTTGGTCATGAAAAACTGCGGGGTTGTCTTATTCTGGACTATCTAGTAAGGGATAGTTCCGGCCTTGTGTTGCAGGGGATTTAGGGTGGATCCTCGGTACGGTGATCTAGGCCATGTACTATGACGGGCGGTACCCCAGTAGCCCTGCCATTGTATGGAATCCAATCTCCAATAAGTGCCGTAAGTTTTGATTGAGCCCAACTATGTTGGAACGTGAGATGTAAGCATTCCAGCTATTTCTATATTTTACTTGAAAACCCTAGACACTATTATAATATAACTGGATTTCCTATCAAATGTTTTGATTATCGTAAGGTAAAAACTTTTCCATATTTATGTATGGGAAGTCTTACGAGATTCTTTTGTTTTCAAAGGTTTTCAAAGTTAAGCAACTTTAACCCGTTTACTCACACCGGACCCATGTCTGACCTGGAGTTTATTTTTTGTTTTATTAAACTCTTGGGTACTCAAAATTTTATGAGTAGCCAAGGGATTTAGGTTAGCTTTGATGAGTTATTGGAGAAGATATAGAGCAGGAGGTTTCAGCTTATATATATATGGAGGTCCCTCTGTGTTGTATCTCTATGGTGGTGTCCGCATTGTACTAGAGTTGTAATGATTAGACAGGTCTTTATAACTATCTAGTTTGTGTTGTATGAGCTGTATAATTTTTATGTATATGATACTATGTATTAACTATGTGATGTAACATATTTTATTTGTTTCGTGTGAGATTTTGATGTTGTTTAGTTCTTTCTTTTCTATCTTTTCTATCTCTTTCTTTCTTAATAATGATGCATCTTTCTGTGGAATGAAAGGCGGTTCGTGACACCAAGTTTGTGAAATCTAAAATTTATAATTGCCCAAACTCGTATTTAATTTCATATAGAGTATATCCAATTTCAGTAATCTACTTAACCTAGGTTTAACGTAGAAAGGGTTAAAATAATTCATATTTGATTTAATAAAAAGAATATATCCTAAATCAATTCTCATTTAATAAATTTATATCAACCAGACTTAGATTATACTTACAACTAAACTCCCAATTTAAATAAACATAGTTTGTCAATTCAACTTAAAACAGTTCTATATCAAATAGCGTATAATAAAATTAATTTCACGTAAATTATCTTACTAATCATGAACCCACTCATCTCAAAAAGCTATCCCCTTCGTTTTCTGTTGATCTTCCCTTGATTTGCTTTAATTTAATCTCCTTCATTTTTTTCTTCTTTGACCTTAATTTAAATTGAGTGGAAAGGCAAATTTCATATTTCAGGGAGGTAGAGTTTGGATGTACAGTAAGTGGATTAGGTTTATGACAATTAGCCTATTTATAGACGTAGAAAGTAATATTAACCATATTGTTTAATATTATAAAATCTTTGTAATGAACCACCTTTTCGACCCTCGAAAGTCGGCACTTAATACATCCACTGTATTCAAATTCCTAGCATCCAGGTGCCTAAAAGGTAGATTGTTAGGGTAAAAAAAGAATAGGGGGGAAATAAAATCTCACAGCAGAACGATAACATATAATATAATAAAAATAGTAAAAGCTGTTACTCTAAAATACAGGGTATATCAGAGTTAAAAACAAACCTCATCGGCTTGGACAATCATAACTTTTAGCTTTATAGATGCTAATGGATATACATAACAATATAGCGAAAAATAAAAATACTATGGTAGGTGAACATCCAGCTTTCTCCATGAGCTTCATGTTCCACCAACAACGACCTGGAAAATTACTCGATCTGATCCAAGCATTATAATAAAATATCATCTGGATCATTCTGGAAAACCAGCATGAGAAAATCCAAGAAATATAGCAAACATATAATAATTCTATGAGACCATGTCGCTAAACACGGAATGGGTTTTACCTCACTAGCGCAACATCTGTAGATGACATAATGGAAATAAGTTGAAATAAAATCAGACTTGAAAGAATGGAAACAAATAATTAAACATCGAGAAGAGCTCCAAGCACTTCTCGATATAATAAATAAATCGATTCAAAGATTTGAATCAAATAAGGAAAGATGTAAAGGCCCATTTCTTTGCCCTTCGAAAATTGACACTAATACATCCTCGGTTTTCATATGCCACAAATCCAAGTACCAAAGAAGTGTTTCTTTAAGGGTAAGAAAGAAATAAAGGCGGAATAGATTCTCACACGAATGGAATAACACATACTATTAATCACAAAATCTTTTACAGCAGAAAAATTTGAAATATATGTCAAAGTCTAACCTAAGCTCAATGTAACGACCAAAATTTTAGTCAATTGATTTTGAAATATTTAATTAATTTTAAATATTTAAATAGTAGTTTTATAAGGAAAACAGCTTAAATTTCAATTATAGGAATTCATTTGAATAGTGAATTTAAATAATTGAAATAATTGAATCTTTGATTTAGTAGAATTAAAAAGATTTGGAGACCTTATTTGAATTCAGTATAATTAAGAATGATCATAGTACACTTTTATATTAGAATTTAAAGGTAGGTAAAAGTGGTTGAAGTCGTTTTAATAATAAATTTGTTTAAATTAATGTGTGAAAATATCCTTTTAGGACACTGTCTCGGATTGGAACGAAACTAGCTTCATTGGATCTGTAATAGTAAATTATTGTACGTTAATGTATTTCATGGAGATCGGGTGTATCATTTGGTCATGCATGCTCGAAACGTGTATAAATTAATTAAAAGAATTTAATTTAATATAATTCGATTTTAAAAGCTATCTTCTATATGTGATGAAATTAGGTCTCGACAATAGTTCCATTAAATTCGGAATAGGGGTATTTAGTATAGAACATTAGTCGGCATGCCTTGTTTGGAGTTCGAGATTTTGATTGCGTCAAGCTAGATATTTTTGAATATAATATTATGTGCTCCTATTCAAGCCCATACCCTACTCCATACCACAACTATCCACACTATACTCCTGGGCCATATTCGCCCACACTTAAACATGCTGCCCATATTCCCTCCCCTATTTATGCTCTCATGCACCAGAGAGAATGGTTCACATTTTTCAAATTAAAACTTCACCTCATTGAACGGCTGAGCATCATCAGGACCAATCCGAGGGTTTTTAGGCGAAGTCACTAACTTGTTCATGACAACACCGGTAGGATCGAGCCAACTCATGGTGTGGCGATGTAGTTTCTCAATAGATGACGAGAAGGGTATTAGGTTTTTCTGGCAACATGGGTGGTTGTGGGCTAATGGACCCTAAGGAAAAATCGTGGAGGATGGTGAGGGCCACCTTCGGTCCTAGTTTTATGGCGAATAGAGGATCGTGGCGGCGGCAATTTGAAGATGATAGGAATTCATTTACGGTTTTATTCAAGGCAGTAGTGGCGTTTTGAAGGCCAAGACGAGGGTCGGCCTGCTTGTCGAGGTCGGGGTGATGTTCGATTGTGGGCGGGGTCTCCGGCGACGTGGAGGCAGAGTTAAGCGATGACGAAGTTCGGCCTGGGTTAGGAACTGAATGCGAGGGAGAGAGGATTAAGAGGGGAGATCAAGATAATTAAGGTTAATTTATTTACTAATGATGTAATTAGTAAGTTAATATAATTATTTAAAATTGTAATTCTTATAAATGTGATATCTAATAAATGCGAGGTCAAATTTGAATGTGACAAGTTGCATTGCGCTTGTATCTGCTACCACTACATTATGGAATTGGATGGGTAATGATCGGAGCTTATTGAATTCTATGCTGAATTCGAATGTTATTCATATTTAGGCGAAACCAGAACGCTTTCGAAATAATTGAAATTTCGATGAGTAAACTCACCTCTGAATGATACTATAATACCATATAGTAGTTATAAAATTGTTTGTTGCTTGTTTGGATGGTTTACAACTTTATTAGTTGGCTTGGATTTATTCCTGCCCTTAAAGTGGATGATCTTTTATATATACCGGCCTAATGGCGGATGACCCATATTATTTAATATATATGAGTTGTGATGTGGGGGATAGGTTGGAGGGATCCAACAGGATTCCTCAGATTATTGATTTTAATTTTTATATATTGTGTTATATGATGTTTTGATTTTATATTATTTACTGTGACATTTTTATATGTTCAGAGCCGAAATCTTATAGTGGTAGAAAATCAATATCAATATTGGTTAAGAATTTGGTAATTACTACTCTTAAATTTTGTATTTAGATCATCATTTGGGTTGGATTTGGTTGTTAAGATGGAGGATGATTTAAAATCTAAATTCAAGTTTTCAAAAATATTTCATTTTTAAAGGATTTAACTTCTAATTTACTCCAACCTTATTATATGCCTTTTCTAAAAAAATTTAGAAACGTTTTAATTAGTTTAACTATTATTTAGTAATGATTTAAGTTGTTTAACTAGTGTTTAATAATGTTTTAAAAAAAATATTTCTATTTAATAATATTTTAAAGTGGCTTATCAATATTTTAATATTGTAAAAAGTTATTTAGTTATTAATAATGATTTGGGAAGCTAATTATTTATTATAATAATGTTTGAATCCAATTAATAATGTTTTATTAATAATGTTGTAAGTAATAAATTATTAGATTTAAAGGTTTGAGGTTTAAAAATTATTATTACATAATAACAATGATGTATTGAAGTAAATGATTGTATTTATTTATAAATGTTTATGAGATTTATAAATGGATTTTTTTAAATAGACTTGGGTGCTATAAAAAGAGTTTTATGAATGGCTTTAGATATTTCTAAAAGTGAAATTTATAAACTGTTTCTATGGATTTATAAAAGAATTTTATAATTGCTTTTAGATATTTATAAAGGAATTTTATAAATGAGTTTTGAAAATAGTTTTATAGATTTATAAGGAGTTTATAAATGACTTTCAGAGATTTATAAAAGCAATTTATAAATGGTTATAGAAATTTATAAAAGGAGTTTTACAAATGAATTTGAGTTGTATAAAAGCAAATTTTCCTCTTTGTTTTGTGAATATACTTATACCATTGAGGTAAGTATACGGATATTTTGCCTATTTTTTGGGTTGAGTCCGAGAGGTGTTGGGTTGATCTCAAATCTGATTTGAGATTTAACCCCATGGATGATTCCTTTTTTAGATTTGTTTCCGATGATCATCTGGACCTTAGATGCCTTCATTACAAACCGTCTGGTGATTCCTTAGTTCTTGATATGGACAGTATGTATGCGAGTTCGAATTCGTGATTCCTTAGTTCTTGATATGGACGGTATACGCTTCTGATACTATGGGTTACGATCCTTGTCTTGCTATCCGTTTCAGCCCCTTTGCTAGTCTTTGTGGGATTGTCCCTTTGGTTTCTTCCCAGGTGTCTGCGGAAGATGGTGATTCTTCCTCTTCGGAGGAGTCTTAGTCTTGGTGATTTTTATAATTACTGTGGCATGTCTGCCACATACCTATGCTGTATTTTCCTTTTTTTCTTAGTAGTTAAGGTTCTTTTACCTTACTCCCGTACTTCAAGTTTTATTACGTTCGTAATAAAAAGTGAATGGTCTACTATAAAACCAGCTGGCCTTGCCAAAAAAAGTATACGGATATTTTCCATGTATTGAAAATATAGGGACATATCTTTGTAAAAGTATTTTTAATACAAGTACTACAAGATAATTTTAATTAATGAAAAAAAATTAATTAAAGAGGTTAGTGGTTGTTTATGTGCTTAACCAATATTGGTATTCCCTGTGGAATTAAATCCCTGATTGAATGTTTGTTTGTTGATAGTTAAACAATCGACTATCAAATATGGACCAAAACGTAACTCTAGAAACATTTAGGAGAAACATGCGAGTTATATGGCACAGTCCTCTCCGATGATATTGCGATGTGCGTATAAATCTCGTTTTGTTCTCCTAATATAGGTAATAAGGAAATCTGTTCAGTAAAGGTTAGGATATGATCTCCGCTTTTATCTATTATATGATTATTTCTGAAAGAACCGGGTTTGAGTTTACTGAGAGCTATCAAATGTTGTTTTGAAGAGACAGAGATCGGATATGTTATTCGAAAACCACTTCGATCCAGCTCAAGTGTTTCGAAGTGAAGACGTCTTAAAGATGATGGAATTTTAAAATGGAGCTCTTTGAAGTGCAAGGGTTCTTGCTACTAATCCTAAGGGTGATTCCAAAATGGATGTAGTAAAAGTAGTGCCTTCGGCCCGTTCATCTCTTGAATGACTTGTATGGATGAAGGCTGACATTGTGTCATCGACTGGAAGGAAATATAGCATTCCAAATAGGAAGTGCTATATAAAGGTAAAACATAGCCTCAAGCCTCATCGACCGAGAAATGACAAAAATCGAGCATGCAGCAAGGCCATGTAGGTCACTCCCATACGGGTATGGTCATCCCAAATCTAAATCGATTAATATATATTCATGTATGCTTCATGGCCCAAAATGTGGTGATCATATTCGGTACTACTAGTCAAGTGGTATGCCAGTTGTAACAACCCGATTTTTCGACGCCCAAAAATCGACATCAATACGTCCATTGTACTAAATGTCAAACAATCGAATGCCAGAAAAACGGACCGTTAGGGTTAAAGAAGAAGGAGGTAGAAGAAGAGTAAACAAACAACAACAAAATTTTACAATCGCAGCGGAATTAAATATAATAGATAATAACTGGCCTTTACAAGAAGAAATTATATCTGTTATATATATATATATATATTACATCATCAGAGTAGAATACAAATCAATAATACAATTCAGAACAGTTATAATATCTTATCCTTCCAAAGCTGAATATACAGCTTACACTGCACAACGGAAATACGAATCTACGGAAATACACCTCGTCATCCAGCTCGTCTCCTGAGCTCCACAGCAGTCCATCCAGATTCGGTACTCTATAATATTGGTCTGATCCGAGCATTATAGCGAAATAACACCCGAGCCAGTCTGGAATACCAGAGTGAGAAAACACACTCAAATGGATTATTAAGTTTTTCAAAATCATTTGAAATCAAAGGTATCTCATAAGACCACGCCACAAATAAACATGTCGGGTTTTTACCTTACGATAACCAAAACATTTCTTATAAAATCCTCTGATATTATAGTAGTGTCTATATACAAATACTTATTCAAATAGCCGAAATTGTTACATTCATTAAATTCCAACATAATAGGTATACAAACAAAACCATAAAGGCACGTAAGGAGAATGGATTTCCATCAATGGCAGGGCTACTGGGGTACCGCCTGTCACAGTACGTGGTCTAGATCACTGTACCGAGGATCCGCCCTGATCCCCTGTATCATAAGACCGCAGCTACCCCTTACTGGATAGTCTGAATAAGTTAACCACGCGGTTGGGATCAGCAACTGCCCACACAGCTGAAATAAAGGGACATCTAGACAGGGATGACCTTACCCTAATTGGTTGCTAGCCACTTAGCCTTGTGTGCACCTCCTCTATTTTAGCCATTCCTCGTTTATGGGGCTCGAGGCTATGCGTTACCTTTTTAACGCACATTCACTTGGAATGTTCATCGTCCTCCTGATGATATTTTGATAGCATTCGTCCATATGAGTCCATTCCGGGTTCGAACAGAACCGAAGGCACTACTCCTAGTACATCCATTTTGGAATCACCCTCAAGATTAGTAGCGATTAGCCCTTGCACTTCACTGCTCCATCTTCGACTCCAAACTCTTGTCTTCTTCACGAAAACGTTCAAACTGGATCGAAGTGGTTTTCGAGAAATTAATCCCGCTCCCGGTCTCTTCGAAATGATCGGTGCATTGGCCCATACTGATAATCTGTAATTTAACTATCAAATAACATTCACAAACAATCATCAAACTTTAAAAAAATACCAAATTATTATTTCAAAATAACTTCGCAAGCTATTTTCCATACTTCAATCCTTTGAAAACAGTTCAAACCACATTTCTCTCAAGGAATGAATTTCCCAAATACAGTTTATTTCCACTGAAAATCACCAAGTCCAAATACTTTGGATTTTAAAATAATTTAAATCACTTTATTCTAAAATATACTTTAAAACATTTAAATAAAAACTAATTAAACACTTTATTCAAAAATATATACTTTTAAAAATATTTAAAATAAAACTACTTAAAACACTTTATTTAAAATATCAGTTATGAAATTTATAATACTTTCTCATATAAAACTAAAGCCAAAAAAAATTTAAAATAAAGTTATTCTATAAGGTATAAATATAAAATAATTATCATTTAAAACATAAGACTAGTTAAACCTTTAAAATAATTACTACTATTATTAATTTAATAAATATTTTCTTTTAAAAAATTTATAACCATTAAATAATAATTTCTTTCTAAAACATTCTTTTAAAACCATTTTAAAACCTCTAACTTATACTTGGAATTCTTTTGTTTTTTTTTTCTGAAAATATTATTGGTTTCTTAGGGAAATACAATTTCCTTTCCACACCTTTAAAAATAAACCACTATTTATTTTTAAAAAAAAATTACCCATTCCTTTATAAATTCCCACCATGAATTTATACTTTCGAATATCCACTAATATCTTTTTCATTTACAAACCTAGTTTATAAATTCCATAGTCTCATTCTCCTTTTAAAACGCAATTTTCAAACACTAAATCAATTTCCAAATCAATTTCCAAAATTTACTCCATTTAGAAAATACTCCTTTACTTATCCAAATTTGTTTCAAATCTATTAATTCCATACTCACTTCTTTATTTATGATTCAAAATCTTATTTTAAACTGAAAATATTCATTTCATTCTTAATTCAAGATTTTCCATTTTAATTCTTCCCAATCATTTTAAATATTAAAATTTAAAATAAAATCCTTTAATTCTTAAACAATATCACTTAAGTCTCCAAAACTCCTTTAATTTCATTTATTTAAAATCTCTACATTTTCCTTTACCATACCCAATATTTATTTAATAGAATTTAAAATCAAACCTATATTCTTCCCAAATTCATTCATTAATTTATCTAAAATTGTTTTACTTAATATTTCTCTCTTTTATCTCTTTTCAAAATCAAATCTTTTATATTTTTCATATCTTCAAAATATTCAAATATAATTTAGGCAAACCATAGCATTCCACAATTTCAATTACCAATATAATCATCACAGATTATCACATAAATCACGTCGCGGAAAATAAAATAAATTCATCATTTTGAGGAATCCAGTTGGATCCCTCCAACATGTTTCCCTACATCCACAGATGTTAGCACAATATAAAATACCCATTCCACTTTGAGGTGGAATACCATGGTATATGAGGTCATCCGCTATTAGGCGGGGCGCATTGGGTCTTATCCGCTGTATAATGCGGGATATCAATCACTCCAATATATATATATATATATATATATATATATATATACTACTATATAATATACCACATCCAATCAATTCAATCATTCAACCAAATATTTAAATTTAACTATTTAAATTTAAATAGTAATCCAGATGAGCGAGATTAACTCACCTTTGACTATGCATGCAAACCATTTCCAATCCGGCTTGTTTTTCTTCATAGTTTTGGACCTTGTGTAGACATTTACAGTTTATTAATATTTTGAAATTATCGAACAATAAAATCCATGTAATAAATTTAACTAAATGATTCTTCCCGCTTAAAAATCTTTTTGTAACTTAAATAAATTAAATAAGTTAATAAATCTGGTTAATCACCAATGCATTATTTTTAAAATAACATTAAATTTAAAATGTATACATGTATATTTATTTTATTTTCCTTTGGAAACTACATACAATCTAAATCTAATTTTTACATGACTTTCAGCATTTAAAATTCCTATATATATATATATATATATATATTTCCAAAATCTATCTGTATAAAAAAAATCGTTGTACACATTATACATATATATAAACAAATAAAAATCTAAAACTGCTATATATATATATTATAAAACCTTACTGCATGTAAATTTCTCTGACTTATAAAAAAAACTTCCTGCTTAAAACTATATATATTTTCTGTTTAGTCCTTATATATACATATATATACTTAATTAAAATTAAAGGAAAGACAGACATATACATCACTGCCACTTGCGAACCCAGGCCCAAACCCTCGAAATCGCAAGCACTCCCTCACTAATTCGCCACCACAACAACGTGTTATCGACTCCTCACCCAAAACCGAGTATGCGGCCCTCTTTGATGATGAAATCGACAACACCCCTCGCCGATAGCACTGCTTCTTTCCTCCAAGCGACTCGCCATGCTCAAAACTCCACGTATGCCACGCAACACCATGCGCTATCGAACACTCGCCACCGACGTCTCCAAACTCGAGAACGAGCTGCTCTCAACCCTAAGCCCTAACTATGAGAAGCGAAATCGAGTTCGATTTTTACACAAGTAAGAAACTTGAAGATCGATCTCGAAATTCGACGGCATGGAAGCGCGGTGATGATTTATCTAGGAAGAGGTTTCGGTTTGTTTTTTTAAAACGAGTTCGGCCATTAAAGATTGGAAGAGAAGGAATGAAGATATGGGTTTCGTTCGATTTTTTTTAGTTGAATTCAATTTCAATACTTTTGCTTCTGCCATATTTTTTTATCAGAGAGAAAACAACACGTTTCAAAAGGAAGAGCGAAAATGGGGATACGTGTTTTAAGGGATGAAACGTGTCTATTTTTCCATTGTATGAGAATATATATTTTTAATTTAAATTCAAACTCAAATCATCTTGATTTTCGCAACTCACAATTTCGATCTCCAATCGAGATGTGCCGCTAGGCATTTATAATGTTAAACCCCTATTCCGAACGCAATGGAAGAGGTTCGAGTCCTAATTCAATCGTTTGGAGAAGATAGCGTTTTGAACCCAGTTATTATATTAAATTTTGGATATAAATCTCAGCGTGTTTACTTATCCTACGATCACACGACAACTCCAAATACTATGAAAATTGAAATCTGATAATAATACACTATTACAGATCCAATGAAGTTGGTTTCGTCGAATTCCGAGAATATGCCTCGGATGGCTATTTTTAAATATTGATTTAAACGATATATTTTCAAAACTGAACAAACATTTCCAAATTCAATTTTAACACTTCTGTTATCTTCAGTATTATCAATATAAATTTTACAAGCCTTCAAATTATTTTTAACAAGCATAAAACTGAAGATTCAATATTTTACTCAACTTTCAATATTAAATTCAACAATTTAATTGCCCAAATAAATAGTGATATTTGAAATTCTAGTTAAACTAACTTTCAAATATTTAAAATCAATAAAATATTCCAATTTCAAATATCCAAAAATTCTGGGTCGTCACATTCCTCCCCCCTTAAAAGAATTTCGTCCCTGAAATTACTAGTTGAGAAGAATGGTCCAATACCCATTCACTATTTTTCCCAAACAACTAGCCTTTAACAACTTTCCAAAACCAAACAGTTTTAACAATACCCAAAACCATCTTTTGAATAAAGGCATTATCACCCTTACTACTTTCCAAACTTCTTCCATAGGTTCCAACCAATATCACTTACCCAACCATTTAAATTTAAATTTAAAACCAAATTTTAAAATATCAAAATTTTCTCAAAATTTTTCTAACTCTCTAAATTTTTGAAAAATTTCGTCAGCGTCTCCTTTGCGCGGCTAGCATGGTACAACTACAAAATGCCTCTACGGGCCCCTAAATTTCAAAAGAAAACAAAAGGCCAAGTGGCTAGACGAGAAAATCATCAAATTCCATACAGAAATTTAAATATATACCTTTTATTGCAATTCCATTTATCTTCTGAAGTAAAAAATTCCAATTTTCCTTTTGCTTTTTAAACACCGGTATCCTACAAGCAATAATGTCCAATTACAACATTCAAAATCATTTTACACATTTCTTTACAAAAGTTTCAATATTTGATTTACTTAAGTCGTATGATGCACATATATTATACATCCGCAATACCAACTCCGATCGCTCACTCGATCACACAATTTCATTTCCGAACTAGTATTGTCCACCCGACTTTCTAGTGCGGACTCCGATCTGGTTTCTTGATCAGAAACCGTCATTCTCCTTGCATAGCCCAAACTATGATAGAGAATTTACAGAATCAATCAAAATCCATATCCAGGGTTTGCCGTCGAAAATCGAGTGAAAATTCCCAACTCGGATCGATATAATTATCTCGAAATTCTATGCTTGAATTTGGATCAAATCGCTATGCGAATTAAATAATATACGTATATCCTACATACTTTTTCCCTAATTGATTGTTAGCTAAATCAATTCTTCTTTTTATTCACATCTATTTTGATTTCTTTTCACTTATTTACAACCATCCCATTTCCCAACTTCCAGTTTAAATTTCATCCAATTATTAAATTAGTATATTTTCAATACCAAATTTACTTAAGAACTTTCACCCTTAACTTTTTTTAAGTTTAATATAAACATTTTATATGCTCTTATATTATTACTTTCACTTTACCACATAGTTTGTATCTACATTTATTCAAATTGGATTCCAATTCCATATAGATTCAGTTTGCTTCAATTTACCAAATAAATTTCAAATCTCAATACATTTTCCCGATTTTCATCCAGATTTTCATTTTTAAGAATTCAACTTGAATTCAATTCATCTTCAAACTCTGAATGTTGAATTTTATCAACTATCTTCCATTCACAACCGGTTCATATCATTATTTTAAATCAGTTCCACTTACTAATTTATTTTAAATCTCAAACAAAAAAATTATCACCAAACTTTTATTATTTTGGTTCACTTCGAATTAATTCCATAACTTCACTTTATTTTACAAATTTTAAAGTAAATATTATCCAATATACAATTCCAATTCATTTGCTTACCCACTTGAATCAATTAGTTTACTCACTAATTTTATTTCAGTCCTTTATTTTATTTAGTCAAATCTTGACTAACTTCCATTACACACAATTCAAATTAATTCCCAATATTTAGTTTCAATCCTATTTACTTACAAATGCAAATTCATTTGTCTATCCACAGTTTTATTTCCAACTTATAACTTTTTGTTTAAGTAACTATTTCTCTTAGTTTCCTTAGACTTTCTTTAAATTCACTTTTACTTAACTATATTCAATTACACTCCAATTCAATTTGAATTTTAAATTTCTATAAGTTTTTCAATTTATTTCCATTCCATTTCCTAACCTTCTTTAGTTTACTTCATTTAATTGGCTTACCTTTCTAACTTTATTCTCAAGTCACACTTACTTTTATTTAACCCCTTTCAAGTTGAATCTTATTCCACAAATTTCAAATTTTATAAATTATCAAACTTATTTAAATTCCGCAAACATTTTAAATAAGATTCCAGAGTCTTTTAAACAATTGCTCAATATTTCAAAATCATTTTTGAAATCAATTTTATATACAAAATTCATTTGCGTATCAAATTATCCTTTGAATTTTAAAACCAAACCTAGCTTTACAAACAACCCAATTTTAAACGTTTTGGTAGCAATTCCTCTCTTGGGGACTCGAAAATGAACACTGATGATGCTGCATCCATCACCGAAGTTATTTCAGCGACTGAAAAGAGTTCAACGCTTTTATCTCTTTAAAACTCTACAAATAATTGTAAATTCCAAATCTCGCCAGATTTCAAATCCAATTCAAAAATATTTCCGAAATAATACCACTATTATCTCTAAAACCTTTGAAAACCATTTTTTAATTCAAAGGAATTTAAATTTCCTAAATTTTCAAATTTCAAATCCTTTCAATTTATTTTCAAATATTTCTCTGGAATTCTATTTCAAATTATAAATCACATTTACAATTCACATTTACAAATCTCATTTGTATATGAATTTATTTCTTAGCTTTTAGAGATGATTTCAATTTCTTATTCAATTTTTACACAATAATGATAATAATTTAATATTATCACTTCCTAACAACCAAGCAACCATGTATTATAACAATTTAAGGAAAATTATTTATTTTGTATACAAAAATAATTTGGGTAAAATTATTTCATTTACCCCATTTAAACAATATTGTGTCGGTTTATCTAGTTTAAGAGTTTAGAAATCCCAATCGATGACATGACGTCCCACATATCGACCAGAATCCATAAACACCCAACCGAAAAGTCAACACGGTATAAAAACAACTTTAATATTCACTAACAAATACGCGCTTATATCTATTAATACACTGAACTCATTCTTAGAGTACTACGGACTCTATTCTATGAGTAATCCCAATCAGAGCCTAGGCTCTTGCTTAACCTTTAGCTCTGATACCAATATGTAACAACCCGATTTTTCGATGCCCGAAAATCGACATCAATACGTCCACTGTAATAAATGCTGAACAATCGAATGCCGGAAAAACGGACCGTTAAGAAGAAGGAGGCAAAAGAAGAGAAAACAAACAACAACAGAATCTTACCATCGCAGCGGAATAAAATATAATAGATAATAACTGGTCTTTACAAAAAGAAACTATATCTGTTATATATATTACATCATCAGAGTTGAATACAAATCAACAACACAATTCAGGACAGTTATAATATCTTGTCCTTCCAAAGCTAAATATACAGCTTACACTGCACAACGGAAATACGAATCTACGGAAATACGCCTCGCCATCCAGCTCGTCTCCTGAGCTCCACAGCAGTCCATCCAGAATTTGTACTCTATAATACTCGCTCTGAGCTGAGCATTGTAGCGAAATAACACCCAACTCAGTCTGGAATACCAGAGTGAGAAAACACACTCAATTGGATTATTAAAGTTTTCAAAATCATTTGAAATCAAAGGTATCTCGTAAGACCATGCCACAAATAAACATGTCGGGTTTTTACTTTACGATAACCAAAACATTTCTTATAAAATCCTTTGATATTATATTAGTGTCTATATACAAATACTTATTCAAATAACCGAAATTGTTACATTCATTAAATTCCAGCATAATAGGTATACAAGCAAAACCGTAAAGTCATGTAAGGAGAATGGATTTCCATCAATGGCAGGGCTACTGGGGTACCGCACGTCACAGTACGTGGTCTAGATCACTATACCGAGGATCCACCCTGATCCCCTGCATCACAAGACCAGATCTAACCCTTACTGGATAGTCCGAATAAGTTCACCCACGGTTGGGATCAGCCACCGCCCACACAGCCAAAATAAAGGGACATCTAGACAAAGATGACCATACCCTAATTGGTTGCTAGCCACTTAACCTTGCGTGCACCTTCCTCGTTTTAGCCGTTCCCGGTTGATGAGGTTCGAGGCTATGCGTTACCTTTTTAGCACACATTCACTTAGAATGCTCATCATCCTCCTGACGATGTTTTGATAGCATTCGCCCATACAAGTCCGTTCTGGGTTCGAACAGAACCGAAGGCATTACTCCTACTACATCCATTTTGGATTCACCCTCAGGATTAGTAGCGACTAGCCCTTGCACTTCACTGCTCCATCTTTGACTCCAAACTCTCTTCTTCATGAAAACATTCAAACCGGATCGAAGTGGTTTTCGGAAAATTAATCTTGATCCCGGTCTCTACGAAACGATCAGCGCATTGGCCATATTGATAGTCGGTTATTTAAGTATCAAATAACATTCACAAACAATCATCAGACTTTAAAAAAAATCCAAATTATTTATTTCAAAATAACTTTGCAAGCCATTTTCCATACTTCAACCCTTTGAATACAGTTCAAACCACATTTCTCTCACGGAATAAATTTTCGAAATATTGTTTGTTTCCACTAAAAATCTCCAAGTCCAAATACTTTAGATTTTAAAATAATTTAAATCACTTTATTCTAAAATATACTTTAAAACATTTAAATTAAAACTAATTAAACACTTTATTCAAAAATATATACTTTTTTTTAAAATAAAAAAACACTTTATTTAAAATATTAGTTATGAAATTTATAATAATTTCTCATATAAAACTAAAGCCAAAACAAATTTTAAAATAAAAGTTATTCTATAAGGTATAAATATTAAATAATTATCTTTTAAAACATAAAACTAGTTAAACCGTTTAAAAAACTGCTATTATAATTAATTTAATAAATATACTTTTAAAAAAAATTAAAACCATTAAATAATAATTTCTTCCTAAAACATTCTTTTAAAACCATTTTAAAACCTCCAACTTATACATGGAAATCTTTTGTTTATTTCTTTGAAAATATATTTGGCTTTCCAGGGAAATACATTTTCATTTCCACACCTTTAAAAATAAACCACTATTTATTTATTTTTAAAATTACCCATTGCTTTATAAATTCCCACCGTGAATTTATACTTTCAAATATCCACTGATATGTTTTTCACTTTATAAACCCAGTTTATAAATTCCATAGTCTCAGTCTCCTTTTAAAACACAGTTTTCAAACACTAAATCGATTTCTAAATCGATTTCCAAAATTTACTCCATTTAAAAATTACTCCTTTACTAATCTAGATTTATTTCAAAATCTATTAATTCCATACACACTTCTTTATTTATGATTCAAAATCTTATTTTAAACTGAAAATATCCATTTCATTCTTTATTCAAGATTTTCCCTTTTAATTCTTCCTAATCATTTTAAATCTCAAAATTTAAAATAAAATCATTTAATTCTCAAACAATATCACTTAAGTCTCCAAAACTCCTTTAATTTCATTTATTTAAAATCTCTACATTTTCCTTTACCATACCCAACATTTACTTAATAGAATTTAAAATCAAACCTTTATTCTTCTTGAATTCATTATTTAATTTATCTAAAATTATTTTACTTAATATTTCTCTTTTTTATCTCTTTTCGAAATCAAATCTTTTATAATTTTCAAATCTTCAAAATATTCAGATATTATTCAGCCAAACCATAGCATTCCATAATTTCGATTACCAGTATAATCATCACAGGTTATCACATAAATCACGTCGCGGATAATAAAATAAATTCATCATTTTGAGGAATCCAGTTGGATCTCTCCAACCTGTTTCCCTGCATCCACAGATGTTAACACAATATAAAATACACATTCCACTTCGAGGTGGAATATTGTGGTATATGGGGTCATCCGCTATTATTATGGGCGAATAGGGTCCCATCCGCTATATAATGCGGGAAATCAATCACTCCAATATATACACTACTATATAATATACCATATCCAATCAATTCAATCATTCAACTAAATATTAAAATTTAACTATTAAAATTTAAATAATAGTCCAGATGAGTGAGATTATCTCACCTTTGACTATGCATGCAACCCATTCCAATCCGTCTTGTTTTTCTTCATAATTTTGGACCTTGTGTGGCCATTTACAGTTTATTAATATTTTGAAATTATCGAACAGTAAATTCCATGTAATAAATTTAACTAAATGATTCTTCCCTCTTAAAAATCTTTTTGTAAATTAAATAAATTAAATAAGTTAATAAATCTGGTTAATCATCAAATACATTATTTTTAAAATAACCACTAGATTTAAAATGTATACATGTATATTTATTTATTTTCCTTTGGAAACTACATACAATCTAAATCTAATTTTTACATAACTTTCAAATGTAAAATTCCTATATATATATAATTCAAAAATCTATCTGTATAAAAAAATTCGCTGTACACATTATACACATATATAAACAAATAAAAATCTAAAACTGCTATATATATATATATATATATATATATATATATTTCAAAACCCTACTACATGTAAATTTCTCTGACTTATAAAAAAACTTCCTTCTTAAAACTATATATATTTTCTGTGTAGTGCTTATATATACATATGTATACTTAATTAAAATTAAAGGAAAGACAGACATATACCTCACTATCGCTTGCGAACCTAGGCCTAAACCATCGAAATCGTAAGCACTCCCTCACTGATTCGCCACCACGACAACGTGCTATCGACTCCTTACCCAAAACCGCGAACGCGACCCTCTTTGATGATGAAATCGACAACACCCCTCATCGACAGCAATTCTCCTTTCCTCCAGGCGACTCGCCATGCCCAAAACTCACGTACGCCACGCAACACCACACACTATCGAACACTCGCCTCCAACGTCTCCAAACTCGAGAACGAGATGCCCTCAACCCCAAGCCCTAACTATTAGAAGTGAAAACGAGTTCGATTTTTACACAAGCAAGAAACTTGAAGATCGATCTCAAAAATCGACGGCATGGAAGCACGGTGATGATTTATCTGGGAAGAGGCTTCGGGTTGTTTTTTTTAATGAGTTCGGCCATTAAAGCTGGGAAGAGAAGGAACGAAGATATGGGTTTCGTTCGATTTTTTTTATAGCTTTGAATTCGATTTTAATACTTTTGCTTCTGCCATATTTTTTTTATCGGTGAGAAAACAACATGTTTCAAAAGGAAGAGTGAAAATGGGGACACGTGTTTTAAGGGATGAAACATGTCTAATTTTCCATTGTCTGAGAATATATATTTTCTTTAAATTCAAATTCAAATCATCTCGATTTTTGCAACTCTTAATCTCGATCTCCAATCGAGGCGTGCCATTAGGCATTTATAATGTTAAACCCCTATTCTGAATGCAATGGAAGAGGTTTCGAGTCGTAATTCAATCGTATGGAGAAGATAGCTTTTTGAACCCAATTATTATATTAAATTTTCGATATAAATCTTAGCGCGTTAACTTATCGTACGATCACACGACAACTCCAAACACTATGAAAATTAAAATTCGATAATAATACACTATTACAGATCCAATAGAACTAGTTTCGTCGAATTCCGAGACTGTGCCTCGGATGGCTATTTTTAAATATTGATTTAAACGATATATTTTCAAAACTGAACAAAACACTTCCAAATTCAATTTTAACACTTCTGCAATCGTCAGTTTTATTAATATAAATTTTACAAGCTTTCAAATTATTTTTAACAAGCATAAAACTAAAGATTCAATATTTTACTCAACTTTCAATAATTGAATTCAACAATTTAATTGCCCAAATAAATAGTGATATTTGAAATTCAAGTTAAACTAACTTTCAAATATTTAAAATCAATTAAATATTCCAATCTCAAATATCCAAAATTCTGAGTCATCAATCCAGTCCTGTGTGGCAAGGGTATAAGATGTTCTTGTCAGACCCGATGTATTTTATCAAGAGATGTACCAGCGAAAGGTAGTTCCTTACCTTGTCATAGTATGGGATCCATTCTCCAATATGAGATTTATGGACTTATTGTGCCCAACTATGCTAAAACATGATATGCAAGTATTTCGGCTATATTCATATTTTACTTTGACCCCTAGATATTATTATAATATAAGTAGATTTTCTATAGGAATTGTTTTAGTTATCGTAAGGTAAAAATCCGTCCGTGTTTATGTGTGGCATGGTCTTACGAACTACCTTTATTTGAAGGATTTTTATAGACAAAAAGCTCCATGTGAGGTTTGTTTTTTTCAAGCCGGTTTACCAGACTGATCCGGGCTTCCTCCACTTTCAATGCTTGAGTCAGACCGAGCATATTTACAGATTTCTTCAGTTGAATTGGAGCTCAGGAGATGTACCAAAGACTAAGATGCATCTACATATTTCTTTGTGTTCCTCTATGTTGTCTGTTGGTTGTATTGATCAGCAATTGCAAGGACGGGCTATAATATAACTGTCCAGGCTGAAATAAGCTAGTGTAGCACTCTGATTGATACTTACACGTACATAATACTTTTGTTTATTTTGTAAAGATCTTATTTAATATTATATATTATTTCCTGCACTTTGAGATTTTGAATTGTTTAGTTTTCTTTTCTCATTCTTTCTTTCACCCCTAACGATCGACTTTTCGGCATTCAATTGAATCGACACAATAAAATGGACGTATTAGCATCGATTTTCGAGGGTTGAAAATCCCGATTGTTACATTTGGTATCAAAGAGCAAGGTTAAGCAAGAACCTTGGCTTTGGTAGGGATTACTCATTAGAGAAACGGTCACTGGCACCCTAGAATGAGTTTGAGTGTATTATAGATATGAGCGCATATTTGTTAGTAATATAAAAATGTTTTATATTAGGTTGGTCTATCTATTAGGTGGCTTATGGATTCTGGTCAGTACCAATAGCTAACGTTATTGATTGGGATATATAAACACTTGAACGTGGCAATTTGAGTAGTATTATTTTGAAACTAGGTAAAAGAAATAATTTTACCATGATTATATTTTGTATATAAAAGAATAAATTTTTCAGAAATTATTATAGTTATATATTGTATGCTTGATTGTTAGGAAAATGATAATATTCAGTTATTATCATTTATTTTTTGATTAGTCATGCCCACCCAGTAGGAGCATTGACTATTGTTTGTTGATTGGGTTGTTGTGCCTGACCAGTTTATGGGCATTCACTAATTGTGTTAGGTTAGGAGCAACTTATCCTTTTCTGCATGGGTTGGGTAGATTAGTGATTGTGGAAACATAAAAAACAAACACCTTGTGAATTCGGTTTCACAATTTGACTATAAGGCATACGAAGATAATGTTGGGTTAGAATTTGATTTTGAAATAATAATTGCTTGTTATAACTCAATTTTAAAGTAACATTTGTGAAATGATTTTATATGAAAAAATTTACTTTATGAATATGACTTACATGTATAGTTTACAAATTAAAAAAATTTAAGTTGAGGAATTGAGAACTAAAAATCCCAGTGTTTGTGGAAATGGATTTTTAGAGGTTTTGGAAATAATAATAATAACAGTAGTAGTAATATTCTAAGGTATTTTGAATATAAATATTCCAAAGATTTTGAAGGAAATAGGAATATTTCAAATGGGTGTTAAAAAGGAGATAGAAAGCACTGAACTCACTTCGGTTGTAACGTCCCGCCTTTTCGCACGATTTAAATCAACACACGTGCCAATTCAAAGCATACAAAAGGGCGGATTGTTATGGGGTAAATAAGAAAAATAGAGATAGAAATAAAACAAAATAGAATCTTGCAGCGGAACGATAAAATATAATAATCAAATAAACAGTTCATGAAGCTGTTTACAAAATATTCTATTATATTTATACAATACATATCAGAGTTGCACATACCAACGAATAACAACAATGCAGCGGAATAAAATGGTGTAGTGGAATAATATAGTAGATAATGACAATAATGATGAAATCTTCGTCTTCGTCCTCCAGGAATAAAGTATTCGATCCTGAAATGCTCGGACTGACCCAAGCAAATTGAAAAACAAAACACTCGAGTCAGAACTAAAAGATCTTATGTAAGTTAAATTAACAGGAATAAATATGAGTGCAGTAACTTAAGAGATTCTCGGGATTCACATCTCCTAAGGATCCGTTAAACTATTTACTATGTAGTATATTTCGCTATTATAATAGCGTCTAATAGTAAAATAAACTTACTTTTTTCTTAGCATTAAGGGGTTACCTATATAGCCCTTAACATGTAATAGTCCCAGTAGTCCATCTAATATCATGGTCCCTCCTGATCGGGAATCCACCAGAGGATACCACACGGGCTACGGGAGAAAACCAAACTCATACAAGGCGCGCTAGAGTAGGTGACACGGCACAATTAGGCAATGCCAGGGTAGATATACCAATTACGCATCCGGGCTGGTGGTAACGCGTAGCAGCTACTACCGCCCACCTCGAACAACACCCCCAAAATCAAAAATCAAAAGTGGCCAACGAATCAAATCCAAATGTCAGAGTATAATATCGAAGGAGTGCGTCCGATCAGAGGAATGACCTCATTGGCCCGAGAATCGCTCATGTTTTAGCCACCTTATGCCAACTCACGGGAGTCGGGTCCACGTATTTACCTCAAAGGAAACGACGCCACCATCCTACTTCATTCTGGAATCTCCACCACGTACACAGTTGTTGAAGTGTGCGACGACCCAGAATTTTTGAGCATTTAAAATCTGAATATTTAATTGATTTTAATTATTCAATAGAGTAATTTTAACTTAGATTACGAATATCACAATTTATCTGATAATTGAATCATTAAATTTAATAATTTGAAGTTGGGTGAAATGTTGAATTTGGAGTTTTAAGCCGGTTTAAAATAATTTGAAGGTTCATAAAATTTATATCCAGAATATTGAAGATAGTAAAAGTGTAAAGAATTGAATTTGGAAGTGTTTGCTCGATTTTGAAATTTTATCGTTTTAAATTAAATTTAAAAAAAAATAACTTTCCGAGGCACAGTCTCGGAATTCGACGAAACCAGTTCCATTGGATCTATAATATTGTATTATTATCGGATTTCAAATTTCGTACAAATTGGAGCAGTTGTGTGAGCGTACGATATATAAACGCGTTGAAAATTTACATCGAAAATTCTATTTAAATTCTATTTATATATTCACGTATCACGCAAGCTGCCTTCTTTCAAATCCTTGTCTCCTCTCGTACATGCCATCATCATCGTGTCTTCCTTTCCCTTATCACGCAAGCTTCATCTCCCTTAAATAAAATTCACCGAAGCCCCTTCATAATGGAATACTCAGAGAATTTAAAAAAAAAAAGTTAAACAATGGCCGAAGCCTAAAATTTTTTCAAATCGAATACTCAGAAAAAAAAGGGAATGAATCGAAATCACAAATTGAAGGTGAATCTAAATCAGAACAAATCGTGGGCCTCCTCTATTTCGGCATTCGATTTCGATTCGTATGAATCGCGATTGAATTCGCGAATCGTCGCGGAGTCGCGAAGTCGTCCAGATGAGGGGGGATTCTCGATTCGATGAGAGCAGAGAAAGGGTAGAGCAGTGGCGAGGTCATTCTTGTACGGGTCGGTCGAGCATCGCGACTCCGGTCGACGCGCGAGTAAGGGTCGCGGAGGTGGAATGATGGTGTCGCGATTTGTTCTTCTCGAGGATGGACGATGGAGCAGGCGATCTAGGGTTGGTGTGGTTCGTCGGCACCGCGAGATGGGTGAGCAGCTTTTCGTTTTTCTTTTCTTTTCTTTCTTCCTTTATTTGTTTAAAAATTTAGATGTTAGCAAAAAATTAAATAATATATAGTTTCTGTTATAAACTTTATATACTGGAAAAAAAATATAGATATAGGTATAGGTATAAATGCACATACCTGTTTATATATATATATATATATATATACAAGTTTGAACAAAGAAGTAGGAGATTCTTAACGCTGGAAGTTATATAGAATTAAATTTTTGACATTTATATAATTTTAGTATATATATATGTAGTTTCCAAAAAGGAAATTAATTTTTATGTATACATATTAAAACTACGAGGTTATTTTAAAAAAAATGTGTTCAGGGTAATTAATGTATTTAATAAACCTATTTAAAAATTTTATGTTACTCAAAATATTTTAACAAAGGAAAATTAATTTAAATTAAATAATTGGTTAATTAAATCTATCAGATGGAATTTAATTGTTGGAATATTAATAAACTGTATAAAATGTTTATACAAGGTCTAAGTCAGTCGAGACTGGAGTGGATTGCAAATAATAACAAAGGTGAGTTAATCTCACTCACTTTAAATTTAAATTTAAATGATTAAATTTAAATAATTGATTGTATGGTTGAATTGAGTGATGTGATATAGTATAGTATCATTTGAAATTGACATATTATGTGATGCTAACGTCTATGGATGCAGGGAAAACAGGTTGGAGGGATCCAACTGGACCCCTCAATTTTATTTAATTATTTAATATTCTCGGTTCTGAATATTTGATATCCTGTAATGAATTATGTGGAAATATTGAATACTATGGCTTGATTGTTATAATCGGGCAATAATGAATTATCAAATATATATAATTTGAGTTTGGAAATGAAAATAAAAGAAGTGAAACTGAAAGTAAAATAATTATAGAATAAATTTAAGAATGACTTGGAAAAGAAATAAAATGACTTTAAAAATTCTAATAAATGAATCCTGAGAATGGAAAGGAAAATTTGAATAAACAGAAAGTTAATGAATTTTAAAAATGCAGTATTATTAATTAAAAAGAACAAACATTTATTTAGAATTTAAGATTTGAATTATTGAAAGAGTAAAGAAGAAATTGAAAGAAAAATATAATAATAAAGTCCATAACTACTGAATTTGGAAATGAACTGATAAGTAAAAGAATTTATTTCAAATAAAATAAATTGAAAATCAATTTGGGGAAATTGATTTAAGTGATTGAAGTTGGAATATTCTTTGGATAGCCAAGTACATGTTTTTAAAGGTAATTTTTTTTAAGAAAGCAAGTTTTTGTGAAATTTATTATTTCTAATATTTATAGTCTAAAGTAAGTATTTTCTTTTATTCTATTTCAGCAGTAATTATTAAGAAGTAACTTAGTATTTTGTTTTTAAAAAAAAATAGAAACCTAGTTTTATATTTTATTAAGTAACCTTATTTTTGAATATTCTTATAGTATATATTATTAACAAAATATTAAAGTAATTTTAATTGAATGTTTTAAAGTATATTTGTAAAAGTGAAGTGTTTTAAATTATTTTAAAAATCAAAAGTTTTGTGCTTGGTGATTCTAGTGGAAATAGAAATACTTGGAATTTATTCTGAGAAAGGCAGATAGTTTTGAAAACTGTTTTCAAAGGAATTTGAAAAGTGAAAATATATCTTGTGAAGATAATTTTAGGTAATAAATAATTTGGAAAATTATTTATTGTGTGATGGATGTTGTGAATGTTAATTGATAGTTAAATAACCGACTATCAATATTGGACAAATGCGTTGATCATTTCGAAGAGACCGGGATCGAGATTTATTTCTCGAAAACCACCTCGATCCGGTTTGTACGTTTTCGTGAAAAAACGATTTTGGATTCGAAGATGGAGCAGTAAAGTGCAAGGGCTAGTCGCTACTAATCCCGAGGATATTTCCAAATGGATGTAGTAGGAATAGTGCCTTCGGTTCCGTTCGAACCCGGGACGGACTTGTATGGATGAATGCTTGCGAAACATCGTCAGGTGGACGATGGGCATTCTAAGGGATATATTCTAAAAAGGTAACGCTTAGCCTCAAGCCTCATCAAATGGGAATGGCTGAAAATCAGGGGTTATGCAGCAAGGCTTCGTGGGTAGCCCCCACTGGAGGGTGAGGTCATCCCTGTCTAGATGTCCCTTTTATTTCGGCTTAGTGGGCGGTTGCTGATCCCAACCGCGGGGTGATCTTGCTCGGGACTGTCCAGTAAGGGAAGGTTCCGGTCTTTTGTTGCAGGGGAGTTAGGGTGGCTCCTCGGTACGCTTATCTAGACCAGGTACTGTGACAGGTGGTACCCCAGTGCCTAGCCATTAGTTAGAATCCATTTTCCCTACGCGCCCGTACGGTTTTGATTGTGCGCAACTACTGCTGAAACGTGAGATGCAAGCATTTCAGCTAGATTCTATTTTACTTTCTATAGACACTATTATAATATCAGAGGATTTTAATAAAAATGTTTTAGCTATCGTAAGGGAAAAACCCGACATGTTTATTTGTGGCGTGGTCTTACAAGATGCTTTTGTTTTTCAAAGGATTTTTGAAACTTTAATAATCAATTGGGTGTGATTTTCTCACGCTGGTATTCCAGACTGACTAGGGTGTTATTTAACTGTAATGCTCGGGTCAGACCAAGTATTATAGGATACAGGAATTGATGATGTGGAGCTCAGGAGACGAGCAAGATGATGATACGTACACTCGTACTTGTTTATATATATATTCTGCTGTGTTGAGTAGTTGTGTACCCATTATATGATATTGATTTTGAACTGTGATTGATGTACTCTGACGATGTAATATATAAACAGATATATTTGATTTGAGTAAAGATCATTTATTATATATTTTATTTTATTTCGCTACGATGGTTAGATTCTGTTGTTGTTTCCTATTTTCTTCTTCTACATCTTCTTCTTTAACCCAAATGGTTCGTATTTCTGTACAACTTGAGCTGATTTAGGTAGAATAGGGTTAATTCAAGGGGTACAGATTTGCGGGTCGTTTCACTTAGTATCGGAGCTGAAAGGTTAAGCGAGAACCTTGGCTCTGTTGGAAATTACTCATTGGAATAGAGTTCGTAGAACTCTAAAATGAGTTTGAGTGTAATAATAGATATGAGCGCGTATTTGTTAGTGTATATAAATTGTTTTAATATTGTGTTGATTGGTTTATTGAGTGGCATATGAGCCTTCGTCGGCACAGTCTGTACAACTGTATCGAAGGGGTTTCTAAACACTTGAATAGAACAATCGACACGGTATTGTTTTAAATGTGGGTAAATGAAATAATTTTACCCAAAAATATATTTTGATATAAAGAAAAGTTTTTGAAACTATTTAGCTAATATATGGTTGCTTGGAGGTTAGAAATAATGGTGTTTAAATTATTATCCTTATTGTATGGAAAATTTAACTAGAAATTTAAAATATAACCTAAGTTTAAAAGAATAAATTTATTATAAAATGAAATTTATAACTATGCATTATAAATGTAATTTATAAAATTGAAATCCAATCAAATGAGAATTTGTATAAGCATAAAGTGTATAAATGAATTATATTTAAAATTTATTTAAGCAGGCTTTAGAAATTTAAAATCCCGGAGATTTGGAAATGTTTATCGAAGTGTTTTAATGATAAATAATAGTATTATTGTTTTGGAGGTATTTCTAAAAGAAATGTGTTTTAAAGGGATTTTGAAAGTGAAATAGCATTGAAATCACTCGGATTATTGGAAAATAGTTCTGATGATGACGGCAGCATCATCAGTATTCATTTTCGAATTTCTAAGTGACGGATTGCTGCCAAAAATTGATTTGTTCAGAAAGCTAGTTGTTTTTGAAAATCTCAAAGGAAATTTGTTGGGAATAAAACCAGGATTGGTTTAAATATTTGAGAAGTGAGATGTGAGATGTTGGAGATTTCAAAATGATTTGGAACCAAAGTCGGTGTTTTTAAATTCCTGATGAGATAGTTGTAAGCTTATAAATTGTAAACTTATAAATTGAGATGAGTTTTAAATCAGGAAGGGAATATATGCTTTGAATGTTGAGGGTTTGGATTTAAAGTGAAAGGTTAAAAATGAAATTAACTTGGAATGGGGAATAAAATTTAACTGGATTGAAAATTAATTAAATAAGCTAAAAATTAATGTCCAGTTGTTTTCGAATTAAGTTGAAATCGAATTGAGATTAAATAAATCTGAGTTAAAATAGAATTGAATTGGAATAAAAATTCAATTAAGTTATTGAATGGAATTAAATTCTTACCTGAACAAATGGAAAATAAATTGGATAAGGATCGGATTGAAATAAATAAATTAGAATAACTTGTAAATGAATTAAAATGTGTGGAATAAAATATGCTTGGGTTATAAATAAGCATATGGCTTGAGTTAAAGATAAAAGATGAATACATTCAAGCCTATAATGAATGGAAATGTGTAAAATAATAAGTTGTGACTTATAAAATTGGGAAATAGAATACAAAATCCCAAAATAAATGTTGTTTGATGTTTTGGATAATGAAATGAAAATCCAAATTTGAATTATAAAATAAATTAACCTTGAGAAAATTTAAATGAAGAGATTTTGAGATTAAAATCAAGTTCTGGATTATAAGTTGGGGGAAAAGACTAATTAGATAATAAATTAGTTAATGAAATTGAATTGTGAGTTTATGATGAAGTTTGAAAATATAACTCAAGTTATAAATCAAATTCGACTTGAATCATTAGTGAAGAAATATAATTGAAAGCGGCCTTGCAATTAATTAAATGAATTGAGAATGAAGTTGAATTGTGAGTTAATTAAATTGGATGGTAATTTAAAAGTGAATGGTGGAATCAGAACTTGAGCTATTAATTAAAAATTCGATTTGAAGTGTTAACAAATTAAATATAATTGAAATGTATCGAATAAAAATGAAATTGGATTAGAATAAAAATGGTATGAATTGCAAATAAAATCCAACTAAGCGGAAATAAACTGAAAATGACTTTGTAATCAATTGAATGAGCTGAATCTGAAATGTAAATGAATGGATTGTGAATGAAATTTAAACAGAATGTGTCGAGCTAGATCAAATGATTTTGAATGGAACCTGTTTGAACAATGAAACTAGTTTGGTTAATAAAATGAAATGCAAGTGAATGGATTCAAATTTGAAATGTGATAAAAATGAGAATATATGGATTGTGAATAAATTTAAAAATGGAATAGAATTGAGTATAAATTGAGTTGAAATCCATTTAAATTGGTTATAAAACATAAAGACTTATTTATTCACATAGATCTCGTCAAATTGCATAGAATAAATTGTCATTTGATGTAAATGGAAGTAATTAAAAATTCTATGAATTGATAGGAGTAAAATAAAATTGACTTTGAGAGAAATTGAATTAAATATGAGTTCAGATTGCTTAATAATAAATTAAATGTAAGTTTGTGAGTTGTTAACCATTCGGATTAAGTGGAACGATATATGAATTGGTTGTCAACAATTAAGAATTATGTTGGAACATTGGAAATGAAACAGAATAAAGTATAAATTGAATTGGTATCAATTTTAAGTAGTTATAAAATAGAATGGATATTTTGTTAAGTGAACATCATTGAATTTGCATAAAAATGGTCGTCGTTGACGCAAATGAGATTGTATAAAAATCTATGAGTTAATATAAGCAATGAAATTGATTTTTGAACCAATTGAGATAAATATGTGTTCATTTGGATTAAATGAATAGAATGTAAGAAATGAAGTGTAAACCATTTAAATGGAATGAAATTGATGGGTGATTTAGTTGTAAACAACTAAATTTGTATCAGAACCTTATTAATTTTCTTTTGGAAGTGTTTAGTGTATATTGTTTATATTATACATGTGTTTAACTACTGAAATTAAATGAAATGCTATAAACTTTGTATATTTGTCACTTATATGTTTAAATTGAGTAAGTACAGGTTTTTGGAAGCCGTGTGGCTGGATTTGGGTTGCATTAACTGCTAAATAAATAAGCTGTCTGCTTAAAAATGCTAAATAAGGTACGCCTACGCAATAAAAATAGGAAATATGAACTGTTTTTTGTTTTTCCGACCGGGTGGGTCGATGTATATATATTTATCCCTTTTGTCAAATTGCAAAAGCTCCTCCGTACAAAGGAGACTCTGCCAAAAAAATTCAGAAATTTTGGGAGTTAGAAAATTTTTGGAAAATTTTGTTAACGACAAACGGTTTAAAACTGGAAAATTGAAATAAGTTAGTAAATGAAACTAATTAAAGTAATGACATGAATCAGTAATAAATGACAAATAAAATTTATATATGCCGAGTTAAAGATAAATTGAATTCATATGGAAATGAAGGAAAAAAATCGATTTGAATAGAAATGGATATTAACTAAAGTGGTAAAGTGAAAATAAATATAAGAAACATATAAAATGCTTATACTAACTTAAGTAAGGAATGGTGAATTCTTAAGTGAAAGATTGATACTAGAAATGTAATCTAAGATAATACTGGAATGAATAGATATTGGCATTTGGTAAGGGAGTCGATAAAATGTTTTTGGAATATTATGGTTAGATATTAGTGCTAAGCAGGATATGCAGGTAATCTAAAGGGAAAAGAGAACTGGCTTGATATCAAATGATAAAAATTTGAAATGCTCGACAAAAAGGTATGTATTTAAATTTGGTGTGGAATTTGATTGGGATTTTGGATCGAGCCACTTGGCCTTTTGTTTTCTTTTGGGATTTGGGAGGCCGTAGAGCCATTTTGTAGTTGTACCGAGCTAGCCGCGCAAAGGAGACGCTGGCAAAAATTTTCGGAAATTTAGGGAGTTAGAAAAAAATTTGAGAAAATTTGGTTTTAAATTGAAACTCGAATGATTAAACAAATAGTATAGTTTGAAACTATGGGAGAGTTGAGAAGTTAATAAGAATGATAATGGGTCTTTTATAAAAAGATAGTTAGTAAGATGTTGAATTGTTTGGTTTTGGAGGTAAGTAAACGGGTATTGGACCATTCTTCCTAATTAGTAATTTCGGGGACGAAATTCTTTTAAGGGGGGAGGAATGTGACGACCCGGAATTTTTGAGCATTTAAAATCTGAATATTTAATTGATTTTACATATTCAATAGAGTAATTTTAACTTAGATTACGAATATCACAATTTATCTGATAATTGAATCATTAAATTTAATAATTTGAAGTTGGGTGAAATGTTGAATTTTGAGTTTTAAACCGGTTTAAAATAATTTGAAGGTTCATAAAATTTATATCCAGAATATTGAAGATAGTAAAAGTGTAAAGAATTGAATTTGGAAGTGTTTGTTCGATTTTGAAATTTTATCATTTTAAATTGAATTTAAAAAAAATAAAATAAATAGCTTTCCGAGGCACAGTCTCGGAATTCGACGAAACCAGTTCCATTGGATCTGTAATATTGTATTATTATCGGATTTCAAATTTCGTGGTAATTGGAGCAGTTGTGTGAGCGTACGATATATAAACGCGTTGAAAATTTACATCGAAAATTCTATTTAAATTCTATTTATATATTCACGTATCACGCAAGCTGCCTTCTTTCAAATCCTTGTCTCCTCTCGTACATGCCATCATCATCATGTCTTCCTTTCCCTTATCACGCAAGCTTCATCTCCCTTAAATAAAATTCACCGAAGCCCCTTCATAATGGAATACTCGGAGAATTAAAAAAAAAGTTAAACAATGGCCGAAGCCTAAATTTTTTTCAAATCAAATACTCAGAAAAAAAAGGGAATGAATCGAAATCACAAATTGAAGGCGAATCTAAATCATAACAAATCGTGGGCCTCCTCTGTTTCGGCATTCGAATTCGATTCGTATGAATCGCGATTGAATTCGCGAATCGTTGCAGAGTCGCGAAGTCGTCTAGATGAGGGGGGATTCTCGATTCGATGAGAGCAGAGAAAGGGTAGAGCAGTGGCGAGGTCATTCTTGTACGGGTCGGTCGAGCATCGCGACTCTGGTCGACGCACGAGCAAGGGTCGCGGAGGTGGAATAATGGTGTCGTGATTTGTTCTTCTCGAGGATGGACGATGGAGCAGGTGATCTAGGGTTGGTGTGGTTCGTCGGCACCGCGAGATGGGTGAGCAGCTTTTCGTTTTTCTTTTCTTTCTTCCTTTATTTGTTTAAAAATTTAGATGTTAGCAAAAAATTAAATAATATATATTTCTGTTATAAACTGTATATACTGAAGAAAAAAATATAGATATAGGTATAGGTATAAATGCACATACCTGTTTTTATTTATATATATATATATATATATATATATATATATATATATATATATATATATACAAGTTTGAACAAAGAAGTAGGGTATTCTTAACGCTGGAAGTTATATAGAATTAAATTTTTGAAATTTATATAGTTTTAGTATATATATGTGTAGTTTCCAAAAAGGAAATTAATTTTTATGTATACATATTAAAACTACGAGGTTATTTTAAAAAAAATGTGTTCAGGGTAATTAATGTATTTAATAAACCTATTTAAAAAATTTATGTTACTCAAAATATTTTAACAAAGGAAAATTAATTTAAATTAAATAATTGGTTAATTAAACCTCTCAGATGGAATTTAATTGTTCGAATATTAATAAATTGTATAAAATGTTAATACAAGGTCTAAATCAGTCGAGACTGGAGTGGATTGCAAATAATAACAAAGGTGAGTTAATCTCACTCAGTTTAAATTTAAATTTAAATGATTAAATTTAAATAATTGATTGTATGGTTGAATTTAGTGATGTGATATAGTATAGTATCATTTGAAATTGGCATAGTATGTGATGCTAACGTCTGTGGATGCAGGGAAAACAGGTTGGAGAGATCCAACTGGACCCCTCAACTTTATTTAATTATTTAATATTCTCGGTTTTAAATATTTGATATCCTGTAATGAATTATGTGGAAATATTGAATGCTATGGCTTGATTGTTATAATCGGGCAATAATGAATTACCAAATATACATAATTTGAGTTTGGGAATGAAAATAAAAGAAGTGAAATTGAAAGTAAAATAATTATAGAATAAATTTAAGAATGACTTGGAAAAGAAATAAAGTGACTTTAAAAATTCTAATAAATGAATCCTGAGAATGGAAAGGAAAATTTGAATAAACAGAAAGTTAATGAATTTTAAAAATGCAGTATTATTAATCAAAAAGAACAAACATGTATTTAGAATTTAAGATTTGAATTATTGAAAGAGTAAAGAAGAAATTGAAAGAAAAATATAATAATAAAGTCCATAACTACTGAATTTGGAAATGAACTGATAAGTAAAAGAATTTATTTCAAATAAAATAAATTGGAAATCAATTTGGGGAAATTGATTTAAGTGATTGAAGTTGGAATATTCTTTGGATAGCCAAGTACATGTTTTTAAAGGTAGATTTTTTTAAATATAAATTAAATGTTTTTAAGTTGTTTTTTTTAAGAAAACGAGTTTTTGTGAAATTTATTATTTCTAATATTTAAAGTCTAAAGTAAGTATTTTCTTTTATTCTATTTTAGCAGTAATTATTAAGAAGTAACTTAGTATTTTGTTTTTAAAAAAAAAATAGAAACCTAGTTTTATATTTTATTAAGTAACCTTATTTTGGAATATTCTTATAGTATATATTATTAACAAAATATTAAAGTAATTTTAACTTGAATGTTTTAAAGTATATTTGTAAAAGTGAAGTGTTTTAAATTATTTTAAAAATCAAAAGTTTTGTGCTTGGTGATTCCAGTGGAAATAGAAATACTTGGAATTTATTCTGAGAAAGGAAGATAGTTTTGAAAACTATTTTCAAAGGAATTTGAAAAGTGAAAATATATCTTGTGAAGATAATTTGAGGTTAATAAATAATTTGGGAAATTATTTATTGTGTGATGGATGTTGTGAATGTTAATTGATAGTTAAATAGCCGACTATCAATATTGGACAAATGCGTTGATCGTTTCGAAGAGACCGGGATCGAGATTTATTTCTCGAAAACCACTTCGATCCGGTTTGTACGTTTTCATGAAAAAACGATTTTGGATTCGAAGATGGAGAAGTAAAGTGCAAGAGCTAGTCGCTACTAATCCCGAGGATATTTCCAAATGGATGTAGTAGGAATAGTGCCTTCGGTTCCGTTCGAACCCGGGACGGACTTGTATGGATGAATGCTTGCGAAACATCGTCAGGTGGACGATGGGCATTCTAAGGGATATATTCTGAAAAGGTAACGCTTGGCCTCAAGCCTCATCAAATGGGAATGGCTGAAAATCAGGGGTTGTGCAGCAAGGCTTCGTGGGTAGCCCCCACTGGAGGGTGAGGTCATCCCTGTCTAGATGTCCCTTTTATTTCGGCTTAGTGAGCGGTTGCTGATCCCAACCGCGGGGTGATCTTGCTCGGGACTGTCCAGTAAGGGATGGTTCCAGTCTTGTGTTGCAGGGGAGTTAGGGTGGCTCCTCGGTACGCTGATCTAGACCAGGAACTGTGACAGGTGGTACTCCAGTGCCTAGCCATTAGTTGGAATCCATTTTCCCTACGCACCCGTACGGTTTTGATTTTACCCAACTACTGTTGAAACGTGAGATGCAAGCATTTCAGCTAGATTCTATTTTACTTTCTATAGACACTATTATAATATCAGAGGATTTTAATAAAAATGTTTTAGCTATCGTAAGGGAAAAACCCGACATGTTTATTTGTGGCGTGGTCTTACGAGACGCTTTTGTTTTTCAAAGGATTTTTGAAACTTTAATAATCAATTGGGTGTGATTTTCTCACGCTGGTATTCCAGACTGACTCGGGTGTTATTTAATTGTAATGCTCGGGTCAGACCGAGTATTATAGGATACAGGATTTGATGATGTGGAGCTCAGGAGACGAGCAAGATGACGATACGTACACTCGTACTTGTTTATATATATATATTCCGCTGTGTTGAGTAGTTGTGTACCCATTGTATGATATTGGTTTTGAACTGTGATTGATGTACTCTGATGAATATATAAACATATATATTTGATTTGAGTAAAGATCATTTATTATATATTATATTTTATTTCGCTGCGATGGTTAGATTTTGTTGTTGTTTCCTATTTTCTTCTTCTACCTCTTCTTCTTTAACCCAAATGGTTCGTATTTCTATACAACTTGAGTTGATTTAGGTAGAATAGGGTTAATTCAAGGGGTACGGATTCGCAGGTCGTTTCAAAGTGGTTTTCGGAGTTGGCAGAGAGTATGACAACTTCCGATCCCGGTCTCTTCAACTACCAAACGTTATATAACACCGCGGTCTTTTCAAAACAATTCATACTTTAAAACCAGAATAAAATATCCATTCCAAAACCATATAAATACGATATCATTTCTATTTTAAAACCCAAATCAATATGATATCATTTTTATTTTAAATATATCTTTTCCAAAAATCATAGTACTTTCAAATATATATACCTTAAACCCATAGCTTCGAAACAAAATTTTCAATACTTAAATGGTTTAATAATAAATTACTTTATAAAGTAAATTAGCTTTTTAATTTCTCAAATCAATTCCAAATACAGATTTGAATTCCCAAATAAACCATTTAAATTTCCATATATTTCAAAGTTTTAAATATTCCACCATTTCAAAACTAAATTTTTAATTCATATATATATGCCAAATTCACTTTACTATTATTTAGGTTTGAAATACTTACTTAATAAATCAAGTATCCTTTAAATAAAACTTTCAAATTCAATAATTGAATATTCCTCAATTTATTTAAACTAGTTATATTCACTTAAATCATCTTAAGCCCGAATTTAGTTATAACACCATATTCTTTTTAAATCTAAATTTCAATAAGATCTTAATTAACTAAAATCTCAAATCAATTTCAAAACTATCTTCTCAACTTTGATTTATAAAAATCAATATAAACTCTATATTTGAATATAATTTAAGTAAATACTTATCCATAATATATTAAAAAAATCAACTTTATTATTAAACTTACTTCATACTTTAAACAATCTTATACATAGCTTAAAACCAAGAATTTAACTATATATAAAATAACCTTTATCAAATATCCAAAATCAATATCTCATAAAACCATATATATATTTCTTTACAAAACATAGAAAATCATTTCAAAATATTTTTATATATATACATACCGTAGTGTCTGTATACAATTTTCTATCCTATGGTCAAGTGATACGGATATTTATCATTTCAATCCGCAATTTAAAAATAAAATTTATGGTTATATATCATTTCAAACCGCAATCCCGAATGAAATGAAAATGCATGATAACTTGTAGTTTATTTAATATAAAATATAGTATCCATTCATCCAATATCAACCATCAACCATTTATCACAATCATCATCCAATTTAAACAAAACAACGATGTAGAGCATATAAAATATAACAGGTATCAACGAACAGTTTATATTCAATAATAAATTAATAACTGTTTAACTGGCAGTTTATATGCAATAATAAATAAATTTAACTGGCAATTTATATGCAATAATAAAATTAAATAACAATTTAATTTAAATAAATGCAATCTAACTGAGATGATGAATAAAAATATGCCAAACAGACATAAATGAATTTCTACTCATATCATAAATCAATTTAACAACATAAGAAATTTTAGAAGTTGTGAGTGGGTTAAAACACTCACTTTTTGAATTTAAATCGAATTTAAATCCGATTTAAATCCAAAAATTGAACAGTCTCCAAATCCGTCCAAACTAGCGCCAAAATGTCCAGAATTTTATTACGATCCTAACAAAAAAAATAAAGTGTGAAACGGAGTTCGTATGTGAAAGATATTGGCGTTAGAAGAGTTGGAATAGAAATTGAAAATTAATTAAATTAATTAATTTAAAACTCACCCTTCTCTCTCTATATAAACATGCCAGCTCACGCACACGGATTCTTCTCCCTGAAGCCGTTCGAAACCCTAAAAACACGCGCTCAGTGACAACGCGCTACAGCCGCCGCCTCTCGGAGGCTCACTGCGTCGCCGTAGCTCTTGCGACCCCCCTAGAACGACGCCGATCACCTCTTCATCACTGGCCAACCACGGAGGCCGCGCACGCACCAATGAACCCAGCCGCTGCCAAAATTTACAAAACCTAATCGAATTAATTGCTCGATCTGACCGTTGAATCGACCAACTACCCGCGTTGATGAACTCCCCTTGTCGATGTCCACCCAACTGTACCGTCAATTTGATGATCCGTTAAAGTTTATCGACGATCAATGGATGGCCGAGATTTAAAACACAATTTCTGATCAAACGATAATCCAAAACGAAAAAAATTCACCAGAAGATTACGCATTTCGAGAGCTTCAACATATATTTTTTCTGAATTTTTCTGAGGAGTTTGAATTTTTAGCTTTTGATTTGATTTGGAATTGTGTTTGGATCTAGAGTTTGTTTGTCTGCCATTGAGGAGGAGAGAGAGTTGAGATGTACGTATAGACAAATGAGAATTTATGGAGACTAGGGTTTATAGCAGGATATTTATAGGCAGAAATGAAAACAGAATAGATGGATAAAACAGATATACGCGCTAACTCCAAAGTGGCCCAAAAAGCTCGTTTCGACTCCGAAACGAAATTGGATCAACCCATATATCAAAATAGATGTTTTAAAATATTTAAATGCAATGGAAAAGGTTTTGGGTTCAAATTGCATCGTATGAAGAAGTTATGCTAAAACCAATATTTTCAAATTGATTTCAATTGATTTCAATTAATCGATTTCAAGGCGTTTCGAGTCCGTACGATCAAATGACAAGTCCGATCGATACGAAACTTGAAATCCTACAATAATTCACCATTACGGATCCAATGAAACTTATTTCGTTGAAATCCGAGTCAGTGGCCAAAATGGCTATTTTTATATTAATTAAATAAATTAAAAATTTATTATTAAATCAACTTTCAAATTTTAATTCTAAAACTCACAAATTTTATCACTTTTGATTTATTTATCCATTTATACAAATTTAAACAAATTTTCCAAGTTGATTCAATACTAATTATTTCGAAAATTACTATTTATACTTCCAATTTCAAAAATTCAGAAATTACAAATGTTAATTGACTTTTATCCTATTATTCAATAATTAATATCACATGGGAGAAATTTACATTGGTTCATAGTTATTGTATTAATATTCTCTAGTTTCACCTTAATTCCCCTTAACATAATAATTTAATATTTAATTCCACTCATTTTCAATAAACCCAATTATTTAATTTTAAATTCAAATAAATTGATAAATCCTAGCTCCCATTCTTTTTAATTCAACTAAATATCATATTATGAATAAAATTTACATTATTCCCACTTATTTCCTTACTTTACATTACTGTAACATTTAATTTAGATTTATTGCAATCGATTACCAGTTTTAACTTAATATACTAAATAAATGGTTAACCTAAAATAACTATTACCATTTACATTCAATTTCACTTACAAGCTATCATTGACAACAATTGTTGCCATTGATTTAGATTTAATTAAATAAATTAGATGAATGGGTAAAATTTAAAAATTATCACTAATGCCAATTTACTCACATTCATACTTAATTACCAACTACAATTCATTATAATTGCTTATTTAACATTGATTCAATCAAATTGTAATTTATTACATACTATTTCCTCAATTAACATTAACGTAACATTTTCTTTATTTTTATTGCAGTTGATTCAAATTTCAATTCCTAATTCTTAATATCCTCTAAATTACAACTTCCAAACATTGTATTACTCCTCACATAAATGTGACATTTATTAAAATTAATTTCCAATAAACGTACTACTAAATTTCCCCTTAATTGCAAATTTGATTTCCAAATTTTATTTAACATACTAAATAAAATAAATAACATATATAGATTGTTACCTATTTTTCTTTACTGGCATTTATAAGTTTATTACTTAACAATCACAGGTTAAACCATATATAACACAAATTTTAATTAATTGTCATTAACACTGTATTATTTCATTAATTAATCAAATACTTACATTATCCCTATTTCACTTATTTTGGTCGTTATTCCAAGCATAGGTCGCAAGTTTTCGTTTCTTTATATTATCCTATGGAAACAATATACATTTCAATACTTTTTTTACATTTATTGAGAATTATTTTCCAAATTTACTAGATACCACAAATTATGACCTCACAGTTATTTCAATTAATTGGGATTGTGCTAAATTAATTATTTATAACTTACATTAACATAATTTGCATTAATTTACAATCGGTTGCAAATAAATCAATATATTATTTCACCCATAAATACAATAATTGCTTTTATTCTTATTATATTCCATTTATAGCTAAGTTATAATATTAGAATTTTAATTAAATTGTAACGTTCACTCAAGTTCATTAAATATTAACTTTCATTAACACGTTTCCTTAATTTAAAACTAAATACCATTAACAATGTTTTATTACATTAATCAATTTAATACTTTCCTTTATTTCTCATATACAATTACATCTGGGTATAATCTTTTCACTACTTTCATTCATTAGAATTCTCCTTAAATTTCAATTTCTTGCAATAACTCATTTATTTTAAATTTGCATACCAATAAATTAGGTTCCAATAAATAGGATTTATTCAATTCAACCTTTTTAATTAGGTCTATTTTAATCAATATAATATTTCATAGGTTGATTCTTACATTTTACTTCATTAAAAATTATAACAATTATATTTCTTCTAAAATTAATTCCAAAAATTTATTAACATGACAAATTTAATTAACGAAATTCATGGGTCATTACATCGGTCGTTGGAAAAAAATTTCGATGATGACTGCAACATCATCAGCGTTCATTTTCAAGTTTTTAAGTGAGGAATTGCTACCATAAAAGATTTGTTTTGATAAAACAATTTGATCCAAATCCCAAAATTATGATTTGTTATACAAAGGAGATATATATTATATATTATTTCAAAATAATTTGTGTAACGACCCGAAATTTTCGAAGCCGAAAATCCCAGATAGTTATGAAAAAGAAAAAAAGAGGTAGAAGAAGAAGAACAGAAACATCAACATCTCACATACGCAGCGGATAAAATATAATAATAAATAACAGTTTACAAAATAACACTATATCTGTCGATTACATTTTAATTTACATCAGAGTTTTTCACATACATTTCAGTCACTGAATATATACAATTATCATGTCTCAGATTAATAATAATATAAAACAGCGGAAATACTCTATACGTTGTAGCCATCAAGCTCGCCTCCTGAGCTCCAGAACGTACCTACCTGAAAATCTGTAATACTCGGTCTGACCCGAGCATTACATCAAAGTAACACCCGGGTCAGGCTGGAAACCAGCGTGAGAAAACCCAACTAACAAAGAATACCAAAGCATTCAACCTATATAAACCCGGGTAACTTATATCAATTTAACCAATTCATAGTTTGCTATAGACAACACTTATTTCACATATTAATTTTCTAAGTACCAAGCCAAGATAAAATAATCTAGTCCATTTAAAACTTTTCAATCCATCCTATTGATTTCATAAATCAATTTATAAAAATTCGAAGTGGTTTCGGGTATTTTCCAAATACCCGACCCCGGTCTCTTCGAATCTCATGTTATCCTAACCCAAATTATTCAAATGAAATACCCAACATTTCATATCAGAGATAACAACTCATTCAAGCATCCATCACCATAAATCACCCATAAGCAAGCTTAATCGCATACAAGCCAATTCAATTGATCCTAATTGAATTCCAAACCCCAATTACTTAGATTTCTTCATTGATTTATTTCCAAACCAATTAATAAATCAATTCTTCCATATTCATCCATCTTAATTTATCACTCAGGATTAATTATCTTTAATTTTGTTCAAGTAATTATCTTTAATTCATTTCACGGAATAATTAGTCTTAACCCAAAATCAACAAGTAATCTTAATTACCTCAGGAATTAATAAACTATTTTAATTATATTAGTCCATAATTATTTATATTAATTTAACTTCTTATAAGTCACTTATGATGGATTAATTAATCTTAAGTAATCAAATCTTTAATTACATCATTAATCATATAAATTATTGATTTTCAATTATATTTTAATTTGTTCTAATCTAAATTAATTACTATGATTCAACCATAATATTTATCACTCTCGATTAATCTCAACCTGTAATTAACTACCCCTCTATTTACTTCATTAAATAAATTAATTACTCCTTTATTTAACTATCTTAATTACTTCCTTGATTAATCCCACAAAGTAATTATATTTTATTAATTACATTAAATAATTTCCTATCAACCATCAATTTATTACTCTAAATTAATTAAGCTTAATAAATTAACTTAACCTTCAATTAATTGGTTCAAACACTAAATTTCTAAATTAATCAACTCAAATCATCAATTAATTGAATTAATTTTTTATCCACTTAAATTACACTACTAATTTATTTAATCACAAATCATAAGCCCTTAATAAGTTATCTTATTTAATTCTTACTTTAATTAATTACAAGAAATAAATTCTCAAGTACTTCCATTAAGTACTTTATCATTTAAGTAATTGATTAATCTCTAATTACAAATGATCGATCTTTACTAAACTAAATTACCTTATTAATGTAATTAATCAATCTATCTTAATTATCTTGAAGATGAACATTAACCTTTAAAATTTAAAATGACTCAATTTCCGTTAGCAAAACCCTTTGAACCTTTAAATTTATTTAAAATAAAACTTAAAATAAATTTCAAGTTTAACTTTAACTCGAAACTCAGTCTCAACCTTTTCTTTCAAATGAAAAGGACAGAACGAACAGGATTCCATTACAACCTGAGTAACCATTTATCCGAGGCATCACTACTGTACTTCGAGTCAAAATCCTACTGCCCCGAGTAAAACTACCCATACTTCAAGTCAATTAGATGCACCCAGTAAATTATCCAAGTTTAAAGCTTTTAAAGTAAAATAGAATAACATAAACTGAAAAGTTAATTAGATTTCTCACCATCAATTCGAGATATCAGAACATCATCAAAACTGTCGCGACCCTCCTCCTCCACGCGTTCGAGTCGAGCTCTTGCCACTGGTTACAATTCGCGAACGAAGCCCAAGCTTCGCGAGTTCCTCCAAAACTCGTACGCAATCCTTATCTTCGATTGCGACTATCAGATTCCAACCTGAAGCCCTCACCAGCGACGGCTATGGCCAAACCCTAGCTCGCGAAACCATACTCCCCTGATTCAATTGACGTCGAGATGTCGAAGACCCTTCATCCCACTCGAACGACGATGCGGCCTCTCCCTTTTGAACTATTGATTCCACGTAGCCGAGGGTTTGTTTCTCGGCCATGATTCGTTCTCCCTGATTCGAATTTTTTATTATTATTATTAGCTGTTGATTTTCTGCTATCCAGAATAGAGAGTAGAGAGGACGGGAATAAGATAGTGAAATGGGAAAGCTTCTTGAGAACGAGAGTGGTTAGCTTCTTGAATACGAGAGTGGTTAATTAAATATTTAAATATTGAAAATATCTCTCTTTGCATAACGCGAAATCCCGAACCCCAAATCAGACCTGCCGACAGGCGTTAATAAGGTTATACCCGCATTCCGAACTCAATGGAACAGATTCCACAAGCTAATTCGATCGTATGCGCGAGTTACAGAAGAAAACGATCAATTTTAAATTAATTTGATTGAAATAGTTCTAAGCATTTTGAGCTGCCAGGGTCAAACGACAACTATGATTGCTACGAAAATTGAAATCCGATAATAACTAGCTATTACGGATCCAATGAAACTAGTTTCGTTGAATTCCGAGACTGTGTCTCGGAAGACTATATTTAAATATCGATTTAAACGATATAATTTCAGAACGAAACAAAACACTTTCAAATTCGATTTTTAACACTTTTTCTACATTCAGTGTCCTCATTATAAATTTTATAAGCCTTCACATTATTTTTAATAGGCTTAAAATTCCAGATTCAACAATTTACCCAATTCTGAATCATATAATTCAATAATTTAATTATCAAGAAAATGTTAATATTTGGAATTCAAGTTTAAAATTAACCTTTAAATGTTTAAAATCAATTTATTATTCCAATTTAAATCGTTAAAATTTCCGGGTCGTCACATTCCTCCCCCCTTAAAAGAATTTCGTCCCCGAAATTACTAGTTAGGAAGAATGGTGCTAAACCCGTTTACCTCTTCCCAAACTCACAATTCAGCATTCTACCAACTATATATTTTTTTATATTAAAGATCCTTATCCTTAACCAACTTCCTAAAACCCACTATAGTTTCCAACGACATTAATTTACTTCATTTATTCAAGTTTAAATTTAAAATCAAATTTTGAGTTATCAAATTTTTTTCTAACTCTCTAAATTTTCGAAAATTTTTGCCAGCGTCTCCTTTGCACGGCTAGCTCGGTACAACTACAAAAGGCCTCTACGGGCTCCCAAAATTTCAAAAAGAAAACAAAGCCAAGTGGCTGCATCAAAACCCAATCCAATATCTTATAGAAATTTAAATACATACCTTTTTGTCGGGCATTTCAAATTCATCTTTTGGAACCAAATCCAATTTTCTCTTTTCTCTTATATACCTGCATATCTCACTTAGCAACCTTGCAAATCATTTTATACATTCTCATATATACGCTTTCACATATACTTCTACTCAATTTTGTTTTCCCGTTTTCATTTGAATTCAATTTATTTTCGATTTTGAATATTGAATTTTATCCTTCATTTAAACCTATTCATATTAGTTTCATTTACTAGTTTACTTTAATTTCTAATTTGAAATTGTTTTGTCGTTAACCAAAAATTTTCAAAAATTTTCTAACTCCCAAAATTTTCAGAAAATTTTGGTAGAGTCTCCTTTGTACGGAGGAGCTTTTGCAATTTGACAATAGATATAAATACGTATGCATCGACCCACACGGTCGGAAAAAGCAAAAACAGTTCATATTTCCTATTTTTATTGCGTAGGCGTACCTTATTTAGCATTTTAAGCAAGCGGCTTATTTATTCTAGCAAATAGTGCAATCCAAATCCAGCCAAACGGCCTTCAGGTACCTGTACTTACTAAATTTAAATATGTAAGTGCCATATATAGAAAATCTATTAGCATTTCACTTACTTTCAATAGCTAAACACGTGTATTACATACACAACAAGTGTCAAACGCTTCCCATAAGCGATTCATATGATTTTAAAGCTTATTAAATTGCTTCAACCAAATTTATATGCCATTTCATTCAATCTTAATGTCTTGCAACACAATTTCTTACATCCAATATATTTTAAATCCAAACAAGCTCATATTCAATTTAGTTGATTTCAAAATTAATCTATTTAATCTCTATAAGCCCATAGAATTTTAATTACTTTATTTACGTCATACGACGAATCATTCTATACCAATTCGTCAATATTCGCTTAATAGAGTATTTATTTAGTTTATAACTACTTCAAGTTACTTTTTAACTCATCCTGAAATTAATTCCACTTCATTTCCAATTTATTCACCATCTCAATTTATCAAAATAACACCCAACTCATACTTAACTCACTTATACTTCAAATTATTATGCCACCGAACTTAAGTTCGGTCTGATAATCCAATTCTAATCACATCTTTGATTTAGTTTTTATTCTATCAGCTTTCATTCATTTATTATTTAATTCCATTTACTCATTTTTCTTAATTCATTTGCGAATTTATATTATTTATACAAAGCCATTCTCAATTTATTTCTATTTACTTGGGTTTTGTTTGCAACCCAACCATTTCTATTATTATTCACATCCATTTCATATGACAACACTTCTCTTATATCCAATTTACTTGCAAATTTCATTAAATATTATTCAAATCACACTTGGATTTTATTTGCAATTCATCCCATCACTTTTTCAATCCAACTTTATTTTATTTTTATTTGACAACCTTTCCTCTTTTTAATTCATTATCAAATCTAAGTCGAATTCTATTTAAAATTCGAATTCATTTTCAAACCCATGATCACTTACAACCCATTTATTTACCCAAGTAAAATTTTATTAATATACTCAACCAAATAATTATTTAGCCAATTAGTTTACTTTCAAATTCTAAATCAATGTTTGATTTTAATTACAAATCCACTTCATTAAAATTTCAGTTTGGATTTCCTTTTATTTTCCCAAAATTCCAACATCTTTATTTAAAAAATTTAGAAATGCTTTTAAATTCACATGCTTAATAAAATAACTTCTTAAAAAAATACTTCTTATAACTCGATGTCTCAACTAGTCCATCCTTGTTCTCACAGAAATTCAGTCATACGTTGATCAGGCGCATGACTGAAAATCCATAAGTACTTGGTAAACCCGTTTTCAACATCCAGTGAAAATACTTGGAAAATAATTTTATAAAAATATAGAAATAGTTTTTTTTTTTTAAACAATAGAGGAAATATCTTTGGTGTGAATGCTCTGGAAATCATCACCCCCATCCATGGTCACAGTTACATACCAGGGTTACGTTGCAGTCACAACAAAAGTCCATGTAACTGCAGGCTCTCCGCGGCCTCTCGATTACGCCATGGATCCCACACAACAGATCACAGTTACATCCAGGGTTACGCTGCCGTCACAGCAAAAGTCCATGTAACTGCAGGCTCTCCGCGGCACTCTGATTTTCGCTGTCGAAATGAAACTTCTCCACTCCTACATAGGTCGCAGTCTACCGAGATAAACTCAAACGCAGACTGTTGGCTCTCTGCGGCACACACGACTTTCGCAATGTTACCATAGGCCGCAGTTACATCCTGGGTTACGTTGCAGTCACAACAAAAGTCCATGTAACTGTTGGCTCTCCGTGGCACACACGACTTACGCTATGGTAAACTCAACTCATAATCCTCAGGAACTAGTTTTGTCCGGACTCCTCACAGGATCAACTTTAGAACCCCCCTTGGGGCTCAAGGCAGCACCACCCGGTGGCACTCCTGAGAAGTTCATTTCAAGGGAGCGCCTTTTTCCCCAGAGCCATCATCAAAATATTTTATACTATACACATATAGTATCATCAAATCATACACCTAGTATGATATCATACAAAGCTCCTTTATACAAAATCGATTATCCCAAAATCGATAATTCTCAAAATAGGCTTTCCAAATTCAATATTGATTTTACCAAAAATCAAAAGCCTTTTCAAATTTAAAGGTTCCCAAAACCTTTTCCAAAATTCTCATAAGATCCTTTATATATATAATTTTTAAAACCTTGGATCACTTTAAACTCATATAAAATTCTTTTTATACTTCACACACTTCCAAAATCCTTTTCTTCCAGCAAAAGATTCAACAAGGGAAGAATATATCACAAAGATATAACTTTGTTTACCCAAAATTAAATATTCACATTTGATTACTCTTTCCAATATCAATTTCCTTTCTATTCACATTCACTTAAATTTCCATTCACTTATTCACCTTTGCCTTAATCCTCATTTGGATTATTACCTCAATTCTTATCCCAGTTGGGTATTTAATCAATAACAGTTTAAACTCCGACCAGTTTAGAAAATAGCTTGAAAATTTTAAAAATAGATAAGTAGTTGAAAAATAATTATTAGTTTGCAAAATAGCTATAAATGGTTAACTAATAGTAAAATAGTTGGAAAATAGTTAAATAGTTTCAGAAATTTTAGATAATTGCAAAATAGTTGTAAAATAGAAATTAACTCGTAACTTAGTTGAAAATTAGTTGTTAGTTTATATAAACAGTTGTAAAATAGTTAAAAAGGTCCCAAAAGTAGTGGCAAAAACCAGTATAAAATAGCTTGGGTTTAGAAAGAAAGTTGTATAGTAAGTAGATAAGAAAATAGATTTAAAACTATTTATATTAAAACAATTTACATTGAAAATGGTCTAGAGTCAAAACTGTTCACTTCCCAAACAATTCAATTTTAAATTTTCACTCCATTTAAAATTAACCCAATTCCAATTTAATTTACTCCAATTTCCATTGGACTTGATTCATTCCCAATTCAAATTGAATTGATTCACAACTCCTTTCTAATTTCAAATCAAATTCCATTTAATCTTTAAATTTGTACAACTTTAAGTATAATTTCAATTTTACATCTTCTATTTATAATCAATTACATTCCCATTTTGCTTTTAACTCGTCGTTATACATTTTATCTAGCCAATACATTTTTATTATTCCATAAACATTTTAATCAAGATCCTAGAGTTTAAACAAAATTTCCAAAATCCTTTGGCAAATTCATTCATCCCTTTGAATTTCAAAACTAAACCCCGTTCACAAACAATTCCTATTTAAAACAATTTGGTAGCAATTTCTCTTCTAGAAACTCGAAAATGAACATCGATGATGCTGCAGTCATCACCGACGTTATTTCCCAGTGACCGAAAGAGTTAAATGCTTTTATCTCCTTTAAAAACATTTCCAAATATTTTTGATTTCAAATCTCCCAGATTTCAAATTCAACACAAAAATATTTTTGTAATAATGATATTATTTCTCCAAAACCTTTGGAAACCACTTTCAAATCCAAAGTGATTTAAATTTTCCCAAAAATTCCAAATTCCCAATCCGTCCAATTCATATTTAAACATTACTTTGGAATTTTCATCTTACTTTATTTTCAAACATTCTCTTGAATTCTATTTCAAATTATAATCTCATTTATTTATGAAGTTTATTTCAATTTATAAATTACATTTACAATCTATATTTCAAATTCCATTTGGTTTTAATCCAATTCAACTTTAATTCCAATTCCAAAGTATTCAAATAAATTTGGTCTAATATCAATTGAACTCTCTTCAAGTTCAATACCCTTTTTAAGTTAATCCAATACAATTTCCCATTTAAATTTTAAACTTATCCACCTTCAATCACGAATCCAATTAATCCAATTCTAATCTCAATTTCAAGCCATCTCGAATTATATACATTCGAGTTGAATTCCCAAAGGTTGGTTTAACCCTTTAAACCAAGTTAACTTTGTTTATTTAAAGTTTTTAAACAATTTAATTAATTTATTTATTATTTTGTTCTAATTCTAGAATTTTCATTCTTAACTAATAATTACAAATTTTAAACTTTGATTGTATTTTCTGTTGCCACTTAAGTTAATTCCAATTCAAGATTTATGTTTGGTCGTATTTTATTACTTCTCAATTTAATTCTATTAATTTAACAACCAATCATCTAGATATTACTTAGAAGGAAATATTGCTATATATATCAAAATATATATTTTTATATAAAATCATTAAAAATCTTTATAAGCAAATAACAAGTACGCTCTCATATATATATATATACACTCAACTCATTCTAGAGTACTACGGACTCTATTCAATGAGTAATTCCTACCAGAGCCAAGGTTCTCGCTTAACCTTCCGCTCTGATACCAAATGTAACGACCCGAAATTTTCGAAGCCGAAAATCCCAGATAGTTATGAAAAAGAAAAAAAGAGGTAGAAGAAGAAGAACAGAAACATCAACATCTCACATTCGCAGCAGATAAAATATAATAATAAATAACAGTTTACAAAAGAACACTATATCTTTCGATTACATTTTAATTTACATCAGAGTTTTTCACATACATTTCAGTCACTGAATATATACAATTATCATGTCTCAGATTAATAATAATATAAAACAGCGGAAATACTCTATACGTTGTAGCCATCCAGCTCGCCTCCTGAGCTCCAGAACGTACCTACCTGAAAATCTGTAATACTCGGTCTGACCCGAGCATTACATCAAAGTAACACCCGGGTCAGGCTGGAAACCAGCGTGAGAAAACCCAACTAACAAAGAATACCAAAGCAATCAACCTATATAAACCCGGGTAACTTATATCAATTTAACCAATTCACAGTTTGCTATAGACAACACTTATTTCATATATTAATTTTCTAAGTACTAAGCCAACATAAAATAATCTAGTCCATTTAAAACTTTTCAATCCATCCTATTGATTTCATAAATCAATTTATAAAAATTCGAAGTGGTTTCGGGTATTTCCCAAATACCCGACCCCGGTCTCTTCGAATCTCATGTTATCCTAACCCAAATTATTCAAATGAAATACCCAACATTTCATATCAGAGATAACAACTCATTCAAGCATCCATCACCATAAATCACCCATAAGAAAGCTTAATCACATACAAGCCAATTCAATTGATCCTAATTGAATTCCAAACCCCAATTACTGAGATTTCTTCATTGATTTATTTCCAAACCAATTAATAAATCAATTCTTCCATATTCATCCATCTTAATTAATCACCCAGGATTAATTATCTTCAATTTTGTTCAAGTAATTATCTTTAATTCATTTCACGGAATAATTAGTCTTAACCCAAAATCAACAAGTAATCTTAATTACCTCAGGAATTAATAAACTATTTTAATTATATTAGTCCATAATTATTTATATTAATTTAACTTCTTATAAGTCACCTATGATGGATTAATTAATCTTAAGTAATCAAATCTTTAATTACATCATTATCATATAAATTATTGATTTTCAATTATATTTTAATTTGTTCTAATCTAAATTAATTACTATGATTCAACCATAATATTTATCACTCTCGATTAATCTCAACCTGTAATTAACTACCCCACTATTTACTTCATTAAATAAATTAATTACTCCTTTATTTAACTATCTTAATTACTTCCTTGATTAATCCCACAAAGTAATTATATTTTATTAATTACATTAAATAATTTCCTATCAACCATCAATGTATTTCTCTAAATTAATTAGGCTTAATAAATTAACTTAACCTTCAATTAATTGGTTCAAACACTAAATTTCTAAATTAATCAACTCAAATCATTAATTAATTGAATTAATTTGTTATCCACTTAAATTACACTACTAATTTATTTAATCACAAATCATAAGCCCTTAATAAGTTATCTTATTTAATTATTACTTTAATTAATTACAAGAAATAAATTCTCAAGTACTTCCATTAAGTACTTTATCATTTAAGTAATTGATTAATCTCTAATTACAAATGATCGATCTTTACTAAACTAAATTACCTTATTAATGTAATTAATCAATCTATCTTAATTATCTTGAAGATGAACATTAACCTTTAAAATTTAAAATGACTCAATTTCCATTAGCAAAACCCTTTGAACCTTTAAATTTATTTAAAATAAAACTTAAAATAAATTTCAAGTTTAACTTTAACTCGAAACTCAGTCTCAACCTTTTCTTTCAAATGAAAAAGACAGAACGAACAGGATTCCATTACAACCTGAGTAACCATTTATCTGAGGCATCACTACTGTACTTCGAGTCAAAATCCCACTGCCCCGAGTAGAACTACCCATACTTCAAGTCAATTAGATGCACCTAGTAAATTATCCAAGTTTAAAGCTTTTAAAGTAAAATAGAATAACATAAACTGAAAAGTTAATTAGATTCTCACCATCAATTCGAGATATCAGAACATCATCAAAACTGTCGCGACCCTCCTCCTCCACGCGTTCGAGTCGAGCTCTTGCCACTGGTTACAATTCGCGAACGAAGCCCAAGCTTCGCGAGTTCCTCCAAAACTCGTACGCAATCCTTATCTTCGATCGCGACTATCAGATTCCAACCTGAAGCCCTCACCAGCGACGGCTATGGCTAAACCCTAGCTCGCGAAACCATACTCCCCTGATTCAATCGACGTCGAGATGTCGAAGACCCTTCATCCCACTTGAACGACGATGCGGCCTCTCCCTTTTGAATGATTGATTCCACGTAGCCGAGGGTTTGTTTCTCGGCCATGATTCGTTCTCCCTGATTCGAATTTTTTATTATTATTATTAGCTGTTGATTTCTGCTATCCAGAATAGAGAGTAGAGAGGACGGGAATAAGTGAAATGGGAAAGCTTCTTGAGAACGAGAGTGGTTAGCTTCTTGAATACGAGAGTGGTTAATTAAATATTTAAATATTGAAAATATCTCTCTTTGCATAACGCGAAATCCCGAACCCCAAATCAGACCTGCCGACAGGCGTTAATAAGGTTATACCCGCATTTCGAACTCAATGGAACAGATTCCACAAGCTAATTCGATCGTATGCGCGAGTTACAGAAGAAAACGATCAATTTTAAATTAATTTGATTGAAATAGTTCTAAGCGTTTTGAGCTGCCAGGGTCAAATGACAACTCTGATTGCTACGAAAATTGAAATCCGGTAATAACTAGCTATTACGGATCCAATGAAACTAGTTTCGTTGAATTCCGAGACTGTGCCTCGGAAGACTATATTTAAATATCGATTTAAACGATATAATTTCAGAACGAAACAAAACACTTCCAAATTCGATTTTTAACACTTTTTCTACATTCAGTGTCCTCATTATAAATTTTATAAGCCTTCACATTATTTTTAATAGGCTTAAAATTCCAGATTCAACAATTTACCCAATTCTGAATCATATAATTCAATAATTTAATTATCAAGAAAATATTAATATTTGGAATTCAAGTTTAAAATTAACCTTTAAATGTTTAAAATCAATTTATTATTCCAATTTAAATCGTTAAAATTTCCGGGTCGTCACAATTTGAAAATATAAATCCATATTTAATTCTAAAATTTTCAACTAAGAATTATATAGATGCATGTAGCATATGCATTAAAGTGGATTAGTTTTGTACCTCGTTTGATATTTTGTTTGGTAGTTTTTCATTTATTAAAAAATGAAATGGTATTTTCGATGATTTTGGACGGTAGGTAATTCTAAATTAGATATAGAAATTAAGCTAAGTGTTTTTGGAAAAACATAAGAAAATAAGTTTTGTAACTTATTAATTTAAAGAGATGAAGTCGTGGATTTTTGAAATGGGTATGAACTTGAGTTTTAAAGTAGTAAATAAACATAAGTTGTGTTTCAGAGAGTGTTTATGAACTTAAGTAAGGATTTATGAAATGATTCGTGGGTCATATTAGTATTTAAAGAAAATATACCAGAGGTGGAAATGAATGTGAATAAAAGGATTTTGTATAGTTAGAAATCAATCAAAATATATGTAAGTTGTATGCAGATCATTTTATTCGTATAATTGTTTGATCCTGATTTGAGTGAAAGATTTCGAGGTGACTTATACTGATCCAAACAAGGATCTTTCACCCGATTCTTAACGATGAACACTGGATACAGATTTTTAATTGATTCTGGATTTCTCTTTCATAGTATATGGCTATGCAAGGAGAATTGCAGTTTCTAATCAAGGAACCGGATCGGAGTCCGCACTAAAGAAGCCGATTAGACGATACCGGCTCGAAAGTGAAATTGTGTAAACGAGCGAGCGATCAGATTTGATATTGCATATGGATGGCATATGTACATCTTATGAGCTTTATCATAATAAAACATTAACATTGTGTAACGCCCCAGGATTTTAATTAATTAAAATTCGTATATTTAATTAATTTTAAAATATTAATAAGTGAAATTTATAAGTCGAATAAATTTTATTTCGAATAATTGGATTTAATTGGATAATTAAATCGATAATTTAATAGTTGGAAATACAGAAATAACTGAAATTGGGTTAAATATGATTAAAAATGATTTGTAAAATTTTATTATATCATGTTGAAATTAGAATGGTATTATAGAACTTTTAAAATCGAATTAAAAGTTAATTTGGGGAAATTGAATATTTTAATATTTAATCGACTAGTGAAAATAGCCAATTTTTGAACAGTCTCAGAATTGGATGAAACTAGTTCCATTGGATCCGTAATAGTTTGTTATTATCGGATTTCAATTTTCGTAGCAATCGGAGTTTTCGTTTGATCGTGGCAGCTCGAAACGCATCGAAATTGTTTTAATATTAATTTGGCGAGTTAAAATAGTCATTTTTCAAACAGTCTCAGATTTTGACGAAACCAGTTTCATCGGATCCGTAATGTGATATTATTGTATGGTTTCAAATTTCGTATCAATTGGATTTACCATTTGTCCGGTGCAAGCTAAAATGCCTAGAAAATCGTTTAATCGGTTTAATTTTAAATCGAACGTTTATTGCCATAACTCGCACAGATGACCGAATTAGCTCCCGAAACACGTTCCATTGTGTTCTGAACGCGAGGTAAACCTTAGAAACGCCAACCGGCACACTTCGTTTGGAGTTCGGAAAATTCGGGGTGAATAGTGTTCGTGAAATTTTCTATAAAAGCCCCTAGATCTTCATAAATTTGCAAAAATTAAAACCCTAACCCTGATTTCAAAGCTCCAGCCGCCATTAATAAACAAAATGCCAGAAATCATCTCCTTTTCTTCCTCAATTACTTCCAATCCAACGATAATTAGCCAATATGCTCAACTACAAAGTCGAAGAGCTCGATGAGAGCTTTGATTCTATACGGTGATGATCAGAATTGGAGTGACGGAGTAGGGGCTACGTGCCCGCGTTCACCATAAGGTCGGCACGCAATTTGAGACGATGGGGGAGGCCGAGTTGCAGGGGGTGGTGGCCGAAGGTAGAGGAGGAGATGGCGGTCAAGATGGAAGCTTCTGATCGTGTTCATGTTCGTCGTGGAGGTCGCAAAATCAAACCCTAGTTTGCTTGGATGGGTTTCTTTGTTCGGCTATTGCTTGTACATGAACGTGAGTGAGAAGAAGGTGGGGTGCGGTCATGATTGCAGGGAGCAAGATCCAAGGGCTGAGATCTATTTAGGTTTAAAAATAGTAAATTATGTTGTAAATTTATGTATATAAATTCGTGTAAACTTCTAAAATTCATATTTTTTCATATGAGGTCGAAAACGCGCGAAACCAGTTGCGTTGGAATCGTATCGACGAGCACTACGCTATGGAATTAGATTGGAGTCGTTTGGAGCTAGCGGAAATTTCGGGTAAAATTAAACGCACGTTTAATTTTATTCGAAATAAATCGCTAAAACGAAATTGAAATCAAGGTGAGAACTTCTCACTCAATCGAATCGGTTTCGATTTTAATTTTAAATAGTTAGATTTAAAATTCTTGAATGTATGTTTGAATGATGATTGTTATCTATTGATTGTTAAAATAGACATTATGCGTCGTTAGTAAGCGGATGTTATTTATTAAAAACATATACCGCGAATATTTCATAAACAATGAAATTGGTATTATTTATGTACTTGGAGTTGATTTTCCCGCAGTATATAGCGGATGAGACCCTATTGTGCCGCCTATTAAGCGGATAATATTTTAAATCCTATATACCGCGATAATTTCATACTGGAACGGAATTGGTATTGTGCTAACATCTTTGGATGCAGGAAAACAGGTTGGAGGGATCCAACTGGATTCCTCAACAGTATTTATTTGATTATGGATATTTTGATATTCGTTGATTATCATATCGATATATGATATCGTTGTTGTCGTGATTGACTATTTGGTGTAGCATCATTGGGCCAAATTTTGAAATTTTAAAATGATTTTAAAGTGATTTTTGAAAGTATACGTTTATAAAATATTTTTGGAATTGATTCATTTTAAATAAATAAGAGTTATAATTTTAATGTTATAAAAATTATGATTTGTGAGAAATATAGTTAAAACTTGATTTTTGAAAATATGGGGTTAATGATTTTATAAAATAGTTTAAATGGGATTTTTGGATTTACTGTAAAAAGTTTAAAAATAGGATTTATAGAATTTAATTATTTTATAAATCAAAATGATGAAATTATAAAGGACTTTAAAGACGTTTTGAAATAATAATATAAATTGATTTATATAAAAGATTTATAAATTGATAATTTATAAATTAAAATATTTGAATTATAAAACGAGTTTTTATAAGTGTTAGAATGAATTGTGAATGAATTTCATGAATGAATGAAATTTATAGAATTATAAACGGTGAAGTTATAAATGGAATTTTATAAGCAGTAGGTTTATAAAATTTGTAAAGTTATTAAAGGAATAGATTTGGGTCAATAAATGAATCTTATAAGTTATAAGATTTATAATTTGGGAAGTTAAAGGAACGATTTTGCAAACAAATAAATTGTAAATATTTAACTTAAACTATGGGCTTTTGGTTTATAATTGAGTTATAAATTGAATAGGTTAATAAAGGAGATTTATAAAAGGAAGTTGTTATGAAACAAATAGAAATGGAATTTATAAACATTGTTTTATAAATTCGCAAACGACTTATTTGATAAGTAAATTGTTGTAACTTATTAATGGAGTTATATTCACGTTTTAGACAGTGAATAATCCTTCAAAATAAAATGAATAGAAATGATGAAGTTGGTTAACGAAGTATATTCACGTTTTGGATGGTGAATATTATGTTAAAGAAAATGTTTTGGATGTGATATTTTAAATAGAATTAAAACGATCTAACGATGTTTTAAATGTGTTAAGATTCGAAACCATAGATTTCAACATTTATTGTTGAAATAGACGTTTTCGAGAAATAGAAGGAAATGGTGGACTATAACACTGTTGTTATAGTAAATGATTTCCGAAAGGAAATGTTTTGTATAGTATTGGGATTTATATATCTATTTTAATTTCGAATCCTTATACTGGTGATTTTGGGTGTCGTAACGATGTTTTACGCAACATTCGTTTTGGCCCAAATAAATATGTTTAAGAGAATGATTTCCTTAAAGAATGAAATATATACTTAATTTAGATTTAAGTATATTGAATATTTTCCAAGTGTTGAAAATAAATGGATTTGAAAATTACTTAATAAGTAAGTATGGAAATGTTTTCCAATATAAAGTGAATATTTTGAGAATTTATCTTTTGAAGATAAATTGAAAATGAATAATTGAAATCGTATATTCGTAGATATTTTGGAATGTAAATTCACTATGGAATTTATAAAAGAAAGGGGAATTTGTTTAAAAATAAATATTGATTTATTTTTGAGGTATTGAAATTTTATATCTTGTAAAGATATTTTTGGGAAATAAATAATTTGGAAAATTATTTGGAATCTGGTGATGTTATGCATATCCATTGATAGTTCAATAACCGACTATCAATATTTACCTTTGAATGGGTATTTGTTGTGATTTGTTTGAATTTAAATGCCACACTTATTTTTGAATAAGCGCTCACTATTCGGGTTAGCCGGGAAAGGACCTTGGGGTCGTATAACCCATTTCGAATATGTGATTCGACGTTATGGATAGCATTTGAAGACCGGTGTTGAAGACCGGGTATTTGCGAGAGCGATAGGATGACCTGTCGATTGACTCTGCACCGAGTTGCTTCGGTATGGAGTTCTCCATATGTGATGGGGAATCCGATCAGGATTGTGGATATCCGGATTGCAAGGACTTCTTTGTAAGTGCCTTCGGTTCTATTCGAGCCCGGAACAGACTTGTATGGATTGTATGTCTGACATTACAAATTGAGATATAAAGCTGATTTCTTTCAAATATATTTCTGTTGGTGGCGGAGAATTTATTCTCTTAGCTTAACACCCTTCTCTGAGACGTACGAGCTCATAGGTTATGTAGTTGAAGGTTATCAGCAATATATTCCCAATTTGGTAATGTGACATGCTGAGTGTTGCTGTGAAATGATCATTATTTGATCATTTGTGATATGATCATTTGTTTGATCACTTATCTTTGTAATCATTTCTATGATCATTTGTTGACCCAAAGCATGGCTTTGTACCAAAGCGTAGCTTTGTGGACGAAACTTCGTCGAACCTCACACCCCGGAATGGTCAAAACAGGAAAGATGCAGCACGGTTATTGGGGGTAGCGCCCCTTAGGGTATGTGCATTTCCTTCTGGAAAAGGGTGGTATCATGGTATGGAGCCCAGATACTTACTCATGTTGAAACACTTTATTTATTATGGTGTGATGTTGGTGATCGAGCGCTCGGATAAAGGTCCCAAAGGACCGGGGGATGGCATACTCGTGTCAGTAGTTACCCAGTTAGGGGTAACCCGGCCTTGTGTTGGCAGAGATCCGGTTTGGTTCTCGGGGACGTCCTTCCAGAGGCGTTCTCATTTGGAAATGGGAAGTTCCTTGGTCTGACCATTTGTTGGAAATCCAAAGAAACAATACGATCTTGTACGGTTTTGGTTGTATAACCTGCCATGGAATGTGGCGGTAACCTGCTATTGAACATGGTAGCTATAGTAGGCATAAGTGCGGAATGCCTATGCTGGCTAAGATTTATATCTTTACTTTCGAAATATTTTTCCTACACTATGCACTAGTAATAATATCAAATGTTCTTTTTAATGTGTATCAAGCATCTTTGACTATCATAAGGAGAAATCTCCTCCAATTCTGCGTTTGCATTGTGTGTGTGGCGGGAGGCCTTATGGTAGTCTCATTTTTAAAAGCATTGCGAACTGACTTTAAAATTATTCCTCTATTTTGATTTTTAAAGATAAATAAACTGTTTTAGTTCTCGCACCAGTCACATGACTGACTCGGAGTTTATTGTTTTTCTTCCTAAACTTTGGGTGCCCACAAATTTCCACACGGGCAGTCAAGAGTTAAGGTTTATCAGGATATTCTGGAATTCAGGAGTTGCTGGAGGCAAGCTGGATGGCATGGCGTATTATTAGTATATAGTATTTCTTTTCCGCTGTTTGATGTTGTTTGTTATTGTACACTCTGATGTAATGTAATGTGATGTAATGTAATAACTGATATAGTTCTTTGTTTAAAGATTATTCATTTATTTATTATATGTTGTTCCGCTGCGATTGTGAGATTCTGATGTTGTTCTGTTGTTTTCTTTCTGTTTCGTTCTATTTTCTTTTCTCTCTATTTTCTATCTTTTTCTCTCTTCTTCTACTTTTTTTTCTTTTTCTTAAACAATGAGAATTCGTATTTCTGTTCATCTTGAGTTAATCTATGGAGATTAGTGTATATTCAAGGAGTACGGATTTGCAGGTCTTCACAGGTGGTATCAAAGCTTATGGTTAAGCGACAACCATGGTTCTGTTGGGTATTACTCATTAGAGATAGAGTCAGTAGTACTCTAGAATGAGTTTGAGTGTAATAATAGCTATGAGAGCGTATTTGTTAGTAAATATAAAATTGTTTTATATTGTGATGATTGGTTTATTGAGTGGCATATGAACCTTCGTCAGCACGGTATGCACAACTATGCCGAAGGGGTTTACAAACACTTGTACAGAATAATTCGACACGATATTGTTTTAAATTGGGTAGATGAAATAATTTTACCTTGAGTATATTTTATATATAAAGGAATAATTTTTCAAAATTATTAAAGTGTATATAAGTTGATTGTTTGGTTGTTGAATAAGATGTTTGATTAATCTAAATAAAAGAATAATTGTATAAGCAAAAGAATTATAAGTATGAAATTATAATTAATGTAATTTACAATTGTGAGATAAACTTATATATATAAGAAGTGAAACTATATGAATATATTTGTGAATATGAGTTGTAAATAAAAATGAATTTAAAGTTAAATGAAAATTTATTTAGAATTGGAATCTGAATTTATTTAAGTGGGAATTTAAGTTAAGTAAAACCAAGTGATGTTTATAAAATGAAGTATAACTTAAGAGATGTTGAATGAAGTTGATATTGGTATCGAAGTAAATTAATAAAGTTAAGTGATAGATGTGAACTTGAGTTATATAAATGAATTATAAGAATTGAATAATAATCAAATGTGATTAAATTGGAAAAACCCAATTCATTGTATATTAATGAGAATATGAATGAATATTTATTGGTTATGAATGTTAGTTGGATGTTAGTTGGTTGATGGTTGAATTTATTGCTTTTATTACATTTGCTATGTTGGCATATATAGTTATTATGGTTCTATATGTTATATATCGATAGTATTGTCTATATACATGTTTCTCATTTGTTTGTTGAGTGTTTAGTAGGTGCGTATCGCGTTTGCTTCGCATTTGGAGCTCGCTTTCGCGCTATATTAGCCGTATATGCTCGCTAATAAAATGTAAGGTACATATCTCGGATTAAATATTGTACTTTTACACTTTTTTCCCTGCGGGATGCCTCATCACTTGATGAGATGTATATTTATGATATATATACTGTCATTTTTTTTGGATCGAGCCGCGCAAAGGAGACTGGCGAATTTTTCCGGAAATTTAAGGCGTTAGAATATTTTTGGGAAAAATTGGAAAATTTGTGAAAACTATAACTTTGATATGGAATTGAAAGTTAAACAATAGTAGTTGTTTTTGAAAAGATAACTAAGTATGATTTGAAAACTTAGTAAAGTATTGTAAGAAGTTTAACTATGGATTTTTGGGAAAGTTAATAGATTCTGTAACTTTTCTTATTTGGTAATTTCGAGGACGAAATTCTTTTAAGGGGGGAAGTATGTAACGACCCAGGATTTTAATTAATTAAAATTCGTATATTTAATTAATTTTAAAATATTAATAAGTGAAATTTATAAGTCGAATAAATTTTATTTCGAATAATTGGATTTAATTGGATAATTAAATCGATAATTTAATAGTTGGAAATACAGAAATAATTGAAATTGGGTTAAATATGATTAAAAATGATTTGTAAAATTTTATTATATCATGTTGAAGTTAGAATGGTGTTATAGAACTTTTAAAATCGAATTAAAAGTTAATTTGGGGAAATTGAATATTTTAATATTTAATCGACTAGTGAAAATAGCCAATTTTTGAACAGTCTCAGAATTGGATGAAACTAGTTCCATTGGATCCGTAATAGTTTGTTATTATCGGATTTCAATTTTCGTAGCAATCGGAGTTTTCGTTTGATCGTGGCAGCTCGAAACGCATCGAAATTGTTTTAATATTAATTTGGCGAGTTAAAATAGTCATTTTTCAAACAGTCTCAGATTTTGACGAAACTAGTTTCATCGGATCCGTAATGTGATATTATTGTATGGTTTCAAATTTCGTGTCAATTGGATTTACCGTTTGTCCGGTGCAAGCTAAAACGCCTAGAAAATCGTTTAATCGGTTTAATTTTAAATCGAATGTTTATTGCCATAACTCGTACAGATGACCGAATTAGCTCCCGAAACACATTCCATTGTGTTCGGAACGCGGGGTAAACCTTAGAAACGCCAACCGGCATGCTTCGTTTGGAGTTCGGAAAATTCGGGGTGAATAGTGTTCGTGAAATTTTCTATAAAAGCCCCTAGAATCTTCATAAATTTGCAAAAATTTAAACCCTAACCTAATTTCAAAGCTCCAGCCGCCATTAATAAACCAAAGGCCAGAAATCATCTCCTTTTCTTCCTCAATTACTTCCAATCCGTCGATAATTAGCCAATATGCTCAACTACATAGTCGAAGAGCTCGACGAAAACTTTGATTCTATACGGTGATGATCAGAATTGGAGTGACGGAGTGGGGGCTACGTGCCCGCGTTCACCATCAGGTCGGCACACAATTCGAGACGATGGGGGAGGCCGAGTAGCGGGGGTGGTGGCCGAAGGTAGAGGAGGAGATGGCGGTCAAGATGGAAGCTTCTGATCGTGTTCATGTTCGTCGTGGAGGTCGCAAAATCAAACCCTAGTTTGCTTGGATGGGTTTCTTTGTTCGGCTATTGCCTGTACATGAACGTGAGTGAGAAGAAGGTGGGGTGCGGTCACGATTGCAGGGAGCAAGATCCAAGGGCTGAGATCTATTTAGGTTTAAAAATAGTAAATTATGTTGTAAATTTATGTATATAAATTCGTGTAAACTTCTAAAATTCATATCTTTTTCATACGAGGTCGAAAACGCGCGAAACCAGTTGCGTTGGAATCGTATCGACGAGCACTACGCTATGGAATTGGATTGGAGTCGTTTGGAGCTAGCGGAAATTTCGGGTATAACCAAACGCACGTTTAATTTTATTCGAAATAAATCGCTAAAACGAAATTGAAATCAAGGTGAGAACTTCTCACTCAATCGAATCGGTTTCGATTTTAATTTTAAATAGTTAGATTTAAAATTATTGAATGTATGTTTGAATGATGATTGTTATCTATTGATTGTTAAAATAGACATTATGCGCCGTTAGTAAGCGGATGTTATTTATTAAAAACATATACCGCGAATATTTCATAAACAGTGAAATTGGTATTATTTATGTACTTGGAGTTGATTTTCCCGCAGTATATAGCGGATGAGACCCTATTGCACCGCCTATTAAGCGGATAATATTTTAAATCCTATATACCGCGATAATCTCATACTGGAACGGAATTGGTATTGTGCTAACATCTTTGGATGCAGGAAAACAGGTTGGGGGGATCCAACTGGATTCCTCAACAGTATTTATTTGATTATGGATATTTTGATATTCGTTGATTATCATATCGATATATGATATCGTTGTTGTCGTGATTGACTATTTGGTGTGTAGCATCATTGGACCAAATTTTGAAATTTTAAAATGATTTTAAAGTGATTTTTGAAAGTATACGTATTTTTGGAATTGATTCATTTTAAATAAATAAACGTTATAATTTTAATGTTATAAAAATTATGATTTGTGAGAAATATAGTTAAAACTTGATTTTTGAAAATGTGGGGTTAATGATTTTATAAAATAGTTTAAATTGGGATTTTTGGATTTATTGTAAAAAGTTTAAAAATAGGATTTATAAAATTTAATTATTTTATAAATCAAAATGATGAAATTATAAAGGACTTTAAAGACGTTTTGAAATAATAATATAAATTAATTTATATAAAAGATTTATAAATTGATAATTTATAAATTAAAATATTTGAATTATAAAACGAGTTTTTATAAGTGTTAGAATGAATTGTGAATGAATTTCATAAATGAATGAAATTTATAGAATTATAAACGGTGAAGTTATAAATGGAATTTTATAAGCAGTAGGTTTATAAAATTTGTAAAGTTATTAAAGGAATAGATTTGGGTAAATAAATGAATCTTATAAGTTATAAGATTTATAATTTGGGAAGTTAAAGGAACGATTTTGCAAACAAATAAATTGTAAATATTTAACTTAAATTATGGACTTTTGGTTTATAATTGAGTTATAAATTGAATAGGTTAATAAAGGAGATTTATAAAAGGAAGTTGTTATGAAACAAATAGAAATGGAATTTATAAACATTGTTTTATAAATTCGCAAACGACTTATTTGATAAGTAAATTGTTGTAACTTATTAATGGAGTTATATTCACGTTTTAGACAGTGAATAATCCTTCAAAATAAAATGAATAGAAATGATGAAGTTGGTTAACGAAGTATATTCACGTTTTGGATGGTGAATATTATGTTAAAGAAAATGTTTTGGATGTGATATTTTAAATAGAATTAAAACGATCTAACGATGTTTTAAATGTGTTAAGATTCGAAACCATAGATTTCAACATTTATTGTTGAAATAGACGTTTTCGAGAAATAGAAGGAAATGGTGGACTATAACACTGTTGTTATAGTAAATGATTTCCGAAAGGAAATGTTTTGTATAGTATTGGGATTTATATATCTATTTTAATTTTGAATCCTTATACTGGTGATTTTGGGTTGTCGTAACGATGTTTTACGCAACATTCGTTTTGGCCCAAATAAATATGTTTAAGAGAATGATTTCCTTAAAGAATGAAATATATACTTAATTTAGATTTAAGTATATTGAATATTTTCCAAGTGTTGAAAATAAATGGATTTGAGAATTACTTAATAAGTAAGTATGGAAATGTTTTCCAATATAAAGTGAATATTTTGAGAATTTATCTTTTCGAAGATAAATTGAAAATGAATAATTGAAATCGTATATTCGTAGATATTTTGGAATGTAAATTCACTATGGAATTTATAAAAGAAAGGGGAATTTGTTTAAAAATAAATATTGATTTATTTTTGAGGTATTGAAATTTTATATCTTGTAAAGATATTTTTGGGAAATAAATAATTTGGAAAATTATTTGGAATCTGGTGATGTTGTGCATATCCATTGATAGTTCAATAACCGACTATCAATATTTACCTTTGAATGGGTATTTGTTGTGATTTGTTTGAATTTGAATGCCACACTTATTTTTGAATAAGCGCTCACTATTCGGGTTAGCCGGGAAAGGACCTTGGGGTCGTATAACCCATTTCGAATATGTGATTCGACGTTATGGATAGCATTTGAAGACCGGTGTTGAAGACCAGGTATTTGCGAGAGCGATAGGATGACCTGTCGATTGACTCTGCACCGAGTTGCTCCGGTATAGAGTTCTCTATATGTGATGGGGAATCCGATCATGATTGTGGATATCTGGATTGCAAGGACTTCTTTGTAAGTGCCTTCGGTTCTGTTCGAGCCCGGAACAGACTTGTATGGATTGTATGCCTGACATTACAAATTGAGATATAAAGCTGATTTCTTTCAAATATATTTCTGTTGGTGGCGGAGAATTTATTCTCTTAGCTTAACACCCTTCTCTGAGACGTACGAGCTCAGAGGTTATGTAGTTGAAGGTTATCAGCAATATATTCCCAATTTGGTAATGTGACATGCTGAGTGTTGCTGTGAAATGATCATTGTTTGATCATTTGTGATATGATCATTTGTTTGATCACTTATCTTTGTGATCATTTCTATGATCATTTGTTGACCCAAAGCATGGCTTTGTACCATAGCGTGGCTTTGTGGACGAATCTTCGTCGAACCTCACACCCCGGAATGGTCAAAACAGAAAAGATGCAGCAAGGTTATTGGGGGTAGCGCCCCTTAGGGTATGTGCATTTCCTTCTGGAAAAGGGTGGTATCATGGTATGGAACCCAGATACTTACTCATGTTGAAACACTTTATTTATTATGGTGTGATGTTGGTGATCGAGCGCTCGGATAAAGGTCCCAAAGGACCGGGGGATGGCATACTCGTGTCAGTAGTTACCCAGTTAGGGGTAACCCGGCCTTGTGTTGGCAGAGATCCGGTTTGGTTCTCGGGGACGTCCTTCCAGAGGCGTTCTCATGTGGCAATGGGAAGTTCCTTGGCCTGACCATTTGTTGGAAATCCAAAGAAACAATACGATCTTGTACGGTTTTGGTTGTATAACCTGCCATGGAATGTGGCGGTAACCTGCTATTGAACATGGTAGCTATAGTAGGCATAAGTGCGGAATGCCTATGCTGGCTAAGATTTATATCTTTAATTTTGAAATATTTTTCCTACACTATGCACTCGTAATAATATCAAATGTTCATTTTAATGCGTATCAAGCATCTTTGACTATCATAAGGAGAAATCTCCTCCAATTCTGCGTTTGCATTGTGTGTGTGGCGGGAGGCCTTATGGTAGTCTCATTTTTAAAAGCATTGCGAATTGACTTTAAAATTATTCCTCTATTTTGATTTTTAAAGATAAATAAACTATTTTAGTTCTCGCACCAGTCACATGACTGACTCGGAGTTTATTGTTTTCCTTCCTAAACACTGGGTGCCACAAATTTCCACACGGGCAGTCAAGAGTTAAGGTTTATCAGGATATTCTGGAATTCAGGAGTTGCTGGAGGCAAGCTGGATGGCATGGCGTATTATTAGTATATAGTATTTCTTTTCTGCTGTTTGATGTTGTTTGTTATTGTACACTCTGATGTAATGTAATGTAATGTGATGTAATGTAATAACTGATATAGTTCTTTGTTTAAAGATTATTCATTTATTTATTATATGTTGTTCCGCTGCGATTGTGAGATTCTGATGTTGTTCTGTTGTTTTCTTTCTGTTTCGTTCTATTTTCTTTTCTCTCTATTTTCTATCTTTTTCTCTCTTCTTCTACTTTTTTTTCTTTTTCTTAAACAGTGAGAATTCGTATTTCTGTTCATCTTGAGTTAATCTATGGAGATTAGTGTATATTCAAGGAGTACGGATTTGCGGGTCTTCACACATTGGAAAATGTAGGTTATATAGTTGGATGATTATTGTAAGTAAGATGCAGGTATATAGAAGCGAAAAGCTATGGTGCCTTTGGTTCCATGAGTAGAAATTGGTTGCCCAGCAAATAGATACATGTTTGTATTATTGTTTGATTTGATGGTTTTATGATTGAGCCACATGGTTTTTGTTTTCTTTTGTCGGCTTAGGCTCGTAATGGCGATTTGTAGTTGTCCGATATAGCCGCGCAAAGAAGACGCTGCCAAAATTTTTCGTAATTTTAGAAGTTGTAAATTTGATAACATTTCAACTAAATGATTTTGAAAAGTAAATAGGATTGTGACATTTTTCTTACCTTAGTAATTTTGGGGACAAAATACTTTTAGGAGGAAGAATGTAAGGACCCATATTTTAGTCAATTGATTTTGAAATATTTAATTAATTTTAAATATTAAAATAGTAGTTTTATAAGACAAATAGCTTAAATTTCAATTATAGGGATTTATTTGAATAATGAATTTAAATAATTGGAATATTCAAAATAACTGAATCTTTGATTTAATATGAATTTTAATGATTTGGAGGCCATATTTGAATATAGTATAAATAAGAACGATCATAGTAGACTTTTATATTAGAATTTAAAGGTAAGTAAAAGTGGTTCAAATTGTTTTAGTAATACATTCATTTAAATGAACGTGAAAAAAATCCTTCCGGGACACTGTCTCAGATTTGGATGAAAACAGTGGATCCTTAATAGTAAATTATTGTATTTTAATGAATTTCGTGGCGATGGGACGAATCAAGTGGTCGTGCGAGCTCAAAACACATATAAATTAGTTAAAGGAATTTAGTTTAATATAATCGATATTAAAAGCTATCTTCTAAGTATGATGAAATTAGGTCTCGACAATAGTTCCATTGAATTTAGGGTAGGGGTATTTAGTATGGAATGCCAATTTGCATGCCTTGTTTGGGGTTCGAGATTTTTGAGTGCGTCGGGCTAGTTATTTTTGAATATAATATTATGTACCCCTATTCAAGCCCATACCCTACTCCATACCACAACTATTCTAACCATTCTCCTAGGCTATATTCCTCTACGTTTAAATATGCTACCCATATTGCCTTCTCGTTTATATTCACATGCATCGGAGAGAATGGTTCACATTTCTCAAATTAAAACATAACCTCATCTAACGGTCAAGGATCATCGGGACCAATCCGAGGGATTTTAGGCAAAGTCACCAACTGGAGAATTGTTCGTTACGATAAGATGAAGCTAATGTTTGGTAGGATCGAGCCAACTCATCGTATAGCTGTAACGCCCCACCTACATACTCACACTAGCTAAGGACACTATAAGGTAATGCCATTGACTAGCACGAAGAATAAGGCTGTTGAGGAGCGACCATCTATGTAATTGCTTTGTGCGAGTATCGATATGTCAGATAGTACGGCACGCATTTCATTTCGAGAGTAAATCTGATAGATCAAATACAAACTCAAAGCTACTACACGGTGGCTATATGTCTTCGGAAACAAATATAAAATAAGCAAAACACAAAATCAGTCACATATATTCATATCACTAAGTCGAAAACAAATATGAATATATCACATAGAATTGTACATCAAAGTAGTGGTCATACAAAATCCACTACATCACAAAAGAATAGGTACAAGTGCTAGACAAAAGAATATATATACATCAAGGAGTCTCTATCTCGAATGTATAAAAGCAAAAACTACTAAGCTAAAGTAGTTAGACAAAAGTCAGAAGCTAGCCTCTGCTAAGAAGTTAAGTGGAAGCACCTGAAATACCTTGGCCTGACCCGAGTATTATTTAAGAAGGAAAATAATAAACGGATCAGTCTAGCTTAAATATCATATAAAATGAGTTAGGATAAGAGATATGGAAAATATATATGATAACAACAAAAATCATATAAAATCTCAAATTTTCTCATACAACGAAAAAGAATATGATTTTATTCACCAAACCACAAATATTGATAAAGCTTATCAATATATATCACACAAAAAATTGGTGAAACACAAATTCCAGAAATCATCAATTAGAAATCTAGAAATCACAAAGGGGGAGACCTATCAAAAATGGAAGCATGAAAGCTCACCAATGATGTATATCACAAACGGGATGTTATCCTATGGTCGCTAACCATAGAGCCGGTGCAACGACGTAGTACCACGGTACGTCCGAGGAACCTGAAACTAAAATAATTCGAAACAATGACGTAGTACAACGGTACACCCAATGAACCTGAAACTCAAATAAGCTGGAACAACGACGTAGTACAACGGTACGTCTGATGAACCTAACTCCATAAAACCCATAGGTCGCTAGCTTATAAAAAATGAGATGAACTCAATAAAACGAGGCACATTCCCCCACATAGACAAAGAGACATCGTATACCGCTAATCTAAACCATAAAATGATCATCATTGATCAATAAGAAGTATGAATTACACTAAGCTAGTAAATAAATAAGTTTAGCTTCATGTCCCATAACAACTAGCTTTACTTAATTATTTACGAATAGATTGTAGATTTCCACTCGAAAACTGTCACAAGATTTCAATCGAACAAGTCCAAGAATTAACCGACAAAGAAAACGCAAGTGTTTCATACCACTTGTTTTGCTAAGTCTTTTAAGTAGATTTCCCATACGAATGAGGTGAAGTTTGTTGAGTCACAAGCTTTATGAAAGTTTTGATTTCTGACAAATAAGGCGATTGATTTCTGACAAACAAGGCGATCGACAAAAACAAGGTCAATAGAGCTATATATGGTACTCTAGATTATAGGTTGATTATTTGTTGTTGTAATAGTAATAAATTTGTTAAAATCTATCCTCAAATAATCATGCATATCAAGGGAATCAATATATATATACGAATAATTTATAAGTTGCATGCAGTTGCACAATTCAATGTGCAATTTAACAGGCACCGGTCGACCGGTCAATATAGGTGCGGTCGACCGTTCCTGTGTAAATTGCACAGTGAACGTGCACACATGCACATAACGTATATATATATTTGAATTCCTGTCTACCGGTCCATTTTTGACCTGTCGACCGTTTTTAAACAGAAAGCAACTTTTCCAAAAGACACTTCTCTTCTCCAAAGGTTGCATCTCCTATCTTTCATCAATGATCATAACTCTTAATGGCAACTGTTCACAAAGAGTTACAACTATTTTTCTCTATATATACTCATCTAAATCATTGATTCATACACAAGATTTTGACAACGATTTCATATATTCTTTTAATCTAATCTCTGATCTCAATACTGTATTATAAAAGCTCTAAATTATTTATTGAATCTTTGAAACTATTTCATATCCTTTGATTCAATAATATACTTTCCTTAATCTTTTCAAAACATCATATCGCATACTTTGAGGATAAGATTATAGGAAGGGTGTACTGCTAGTGACAAATCCGTGTTTTCAAGAACACAAGTTGTCAACAATAATTGTATTTGTTCTTTTGTTGAAGTCCTCTGTGTTGTAAGAGGCAAGTGTTGAAGTCCTCAGTGTATTAGAGGCGTGAAATCCCGTTCGGTTGTTCGGGTATTGTAAACCTGTTCCTCCGGGTGAAGCGAGGTAGTTAATAGTGAAAATCCAGATAGAAGTCTGGGACTGGACGTAGGACGGTGCTCCGAACCAGTATAAAAATCTCTGGTGTGATTTTTCTATTTTCTATTTACAATGCTATTATCATCTATTTCCGCATTTGTATTGTAATCCATATTATACGATCCGTGTATACTATATTAGCACATATATTTGTATACACACCGCACTTTCAATTGGTATCAGAGCACGGTCATCATATAACCGTAACACAGTTATTTGATATATTCTTGTAATATGGCAAATAACGCAAGTACTAGCACTCAAAACACCACTTACACAGAAGGGCAATCGACACAAAGACCTCCATTTTTCAATGGTCTTAACTACAGTTATTGGGCAACACGTATGTCATTCTTTATGCAATCAAGTAGCTATGATGCTTGGAATGCTACTCAAAGAGAAATAGTAAATCCAACAACTGATTATTCAGAATGGACTGTGGCTGAGAAAACGGCAGCAGCCGTAAATGCAAGAGCAATAAATATGTTGTTCTGTGCATTAGACCAAAATGAATATAACCGTGTTAGTATCTGCACTACTGCATATCAAATTTGGCAAACGCTAAAAATCACTCATGAAGGTACTAACAAGGTTAAACAAGCCAAAATAGCCATGCTGAAAAGTCAATTTCAAAATTTCAAAATGAAACCAAATGAAACAATCAATGACATGTATTCACGGTTTCAAACTATTCACCATGCACTTATTGGGTTAGGACAAAAGTATTCTGATTTTGATGTTGTTTCAACAGTCCTACATTCTCTGACTAATGAATGGGAAGGAAAAGTATTAGCAATTGAAGAAGCTAATGACCTTTCCGTCATGAAGCCAGATGAATTGATAGGAAATTTAATGTCCTATGAAGCAAATTTGCAGGCTAGAAAAGAACAGAAAGAAGAAAAGAAAAATGTAGCATTTCATGTTGAGAAAGATGAAAATGAATCAGATTCTGAAGATGAAGATTTGGCGTTCATTGCTAAAGGTTTCAAAAAATTCCTAAAATATCGAAAAGCCAGTCGCTACAATAAAAGGAAACCTGGATCAAATAAACAATCTTCATCTGCTATAGAATGTTTCAACTGCCATAAAAAGGGACACATGCAGAAGGATTGTCCAGAACAAAAGAAAAAGTCAGAAAATGACAAATTCAAATATAAGAAGGACAAATCAAAGAAACGAGCCTTCTCAGTAACATGGGATGATTCAGAGTCATCTTCATCAGAAAGTGAAAGTGATTCGGAGAATGAACAAGCTAATGTTTGCTTTATGGCAACAGAAGATGAGGTACAAATTCCTACATTTGATGAATTACTTGATATTAATGCTGAATTGATAATCAAATATAAAGACTTAAAACGTCAATTAAAAGTAGTCAAAGCAGATTTAAGTAGAGCAGAGTTTGAACGAGATATGTTAAAAGATGAGAAGAAAATATTAGAAGAAGAACTTGAAAATATTCAAGAATCATCATCTAATGTTGACTCTCAAATATCTCTTTTGAGTCAAGAAATAGAAGCTCAAAAAGAGAAAAATAATGCTCTCACTACTGAAAATCATGAACTTAAAGCAAAAGTCAAAATTCTAGACCTAGAAAAAGCTAGTTTACAAACAAAGTTTGATGACATTACTCAAAATGTTTCTAACTTTAACAAAGGTCGAGAAAATTTGACTACAATCATTGAAAGTTCACAATCTATTTCAGATAAACAAGGTTTGGGATATAACAAACATGAAACTAAGAAACATCTTAGAAATAAAAGGAAAAAGAAAGTACAAAAAACTGAAGCTAAGAAAAATCTTAGTTTATTATATTTCAAACCAAAACCAGTTGTGAAATTTCAAAAGAGAAATGTCAAGACTATCAAAATATGGGTTCCTAAAACAAATAATAATTTGATTAGGAACAATTACATTCAGCAATTCATGAATAATGTACATTTTAATAACAATTATATATATAAAGGGGATACCGGACCCAAATGGGTTTGGACTCCTAAGACCTAACTCTTAGGACCCTATAAAAAGTGGGTACCATGAACTTAATTCTATTTTTTGCAGGTCCCACTGAAGAAAAGAGGAAAGTGGATATTGGACAGTGGTTTCTCAAAGCATATGACGGGAGACAAGAGCTTATTAACAAATATTAAATACTCAGATGGTGGCTCAGTCACTTTTGGAGACAATTCAAAAGGTTATATCATCGGCAAAGGCGATGTGAGAAATTGCGGTACATCTAACTTACCTCTTATTACTAATGTCATGCTAGTTAGAAATTTAAAACACAATTTACTTAGTATTAGTCAATTATGTGACAAGGGTTTTATAATTTCCTTTTCAAATAATAAGTGTAGTATTTTAGATAAAGACCATAATTTGGTTTTTGAAGGTTATAGAGACAGAAATATATATATTCTAAATATGAATATTAATCATAATTCAGATATGTGTCTTGTGGCTAATGACAATGATCCATGGCTATGGCACAAACGTTTCTGTCATATAAACTTCGGAACTATTGACAAGCTAGCCAAAAACAATCTAGTTAGAGGACTACCCAAAATGAGTTTTAAAGTTAACAACATTTGTGATGCATGTCAATTAGGAAAATTGACCAAATCATTGTTTAAATCCAAGAAAGTCATATCAACATTACAACCACTTGAGTTACTGCACATGGATTTATTTGGACCTACTAGAGTTCAATCAATAAATCACAGTCAATATGTGCTTGTAATTGTTGATGATTTCTCTCGTTATACATGGACAATTTTCTTAAAAAATAAAAGTGATACTTTCGATTATTTCAAATCTTTCGTCAAAAGAATTCAAAAATCAAAAGGGATTAAAGTTAAAAATATAAGAAGTGATCATGGCGGAGAGTTTGAAAATAATGAATTTGAACATTTTTGTACAAAGAAAGGTATATATCATAATTTTTCGTTTCCCAGAACTCCACAACAGAACGGAGTAGTAGAACGAAAGAACCGAACTTTACAAGAATGTGCAAGAACATTATTGAATGGAACCACCTTACCAAAACATTTCTGGGCAGAAGCTGTCGCAACTGCCTGTTATGTTTTAAATCGTGTGTCCATAAGACCTCTTACCAAGAATACTCCTTATGAATTGTTTAACAAAAGAAAGCCCAAAATCTCATACTTCAAAGTTTTTGGTTCCAAGTGCTTTATTTTAAATACGAAAGACCAGCTTGGAAAATTCGATCCAAAAGCCGATGAAGGAATATTTGTCGGTTATTCGGAACGAAGTAAGGCCTATCGGATATTTAATAAACGAACCAAAACTATTGAAGAATCACTTCATGTCTCTTTTGATGAAATTTATCAGCATCCTCACACAATATCAGATGATGACGAATCAATAGTCATTGATAATCCAATCATCTCAAATACTGATTCTGACTCAGAAATAATTATTGAGAATACTCCTCAAATATGTGAATTACAATCACCACCAAGAATATTAAGAGACCATCCGGCCCAAAATATAATAGGTGAAATAACATCACATGTCAGAACAAGGAGTCAACTCAATCAAATGGGTCATGTCGCTTTTCTCTCAAATATCGAACCCAAAAATCCAAAAGAAGCTGCTACAGATGATTACTGGATCATTGCCATGCAAGAAGAACTAAATCAGTTTGAGCGCAATGACGTTTGGGAACTTGTTCCGAGACCAACTGATCAGTCAGTAATTGGTACTAAATGGGTCTATAAAAATAAGGCTGACGAACAAGGAAATATCACCAAAAATAAAGCAAGATTAGTAGCACAAGGATACAATCAGGAAGAAGGTATCGATTATGAAGAAACTTTTGCACCAGTTGCTCGACTAGAAGCTATTAGAATTCTATTATCTTTTGCTTGTCATCATAATTTCAAACTTTATCAGATGGATGTCAAAAGTGCTTTTCTCAATGGATTTATCAAAGAGAATGTCTATGTCGAACAACCTCCTTTATTCGTACATGAAAAATATCCTGACCATGTGTTCAAACTTAAGAAAGCTCTGTATGGTTTAAAACAAGCACCTCGTGCTTGGTATGAACGATTACGTAGCTATCTTATTAATTCAGGATTTGAAATAGGCAAAGTCGATCAAACTTTGTTTATTAAACATTCTCGAAAAGATATTCTGGTTATCCAAATATATGTAGACGATATCATCTTTGGTTCAACAAACGATAAACTCTGCAAGGAATTTGCAAGTATTATGACCAAAGAATTCGAAATGTCTCATATGGGAGAACTATCTTATTTTCTTGGACTTCAAATCAAACAACTTTCAAACGGTATTTTTATCAATCAAGAAAAATACTGTGAAAATCTTATCAAACGCTTCGGATTACAAAATACATCTGGTAAACCAACTCCTATGAGTACAACTACACATCTTGAAAAAGATGAAAGTGGTAAGAATGTTGACCAGAAATTATATTGAAGCATGATTGGTTCTCTTCTTTATCTTACAGCTAGTCGTCCAGATATATTAATGAGTGTTTGTTTATGTGCTCGTTTTCAAGCCGATCCAAAGGAATCACATTTACGAGCAGTGAAACGTATAATTCGTTATCTTAATAATACCAAAGATTTTGGTCTTTTCTATCCAAAAGAATGTCCATTTGAATTAGTATCATATAGTGATGCTGATTTCGGTGGCTCACGAACAGATAGAAAAAGTACAAGTGGTACATGCCATTTTATTGGAAAATCACTTGTCTCTTGGTTTAGTAAGAAACAGAATTGTGTTTCACTATCAACATGTGAAGCTGAATATATATCAGCGGCTCTCGCTTGTACTCAAGTACTATATATGCAACAAACACTTCAAGATTTTGATATTCATTTATCAAATTCTATTATATACTGTGATAACACAAGTGCTATAAATCTTTCTAAAAATCCAGTGAATCACTCTCGAACTAAACACATTGATATCCGTCATCATTTTCTTCGAGATAATATTGAAAAAAGAAATATATGTCTTGAATATGTCCATACTGAAAATCAATTAGCAGACATTTTTACTAAGCCGCTGCTCGAATCTAATTTTATTAGATTACGAAGAGAGCTTGGTTTAATTTCAAGAAAAAATCTTGACTAAGCAATTACTAATGTACACCTTCTTTTTGGTTATTCTCTTTAATTATAATTTTTTGTTTAAACTAAACTAATGTCTTTTCTCCTAGTAACCGTATCTTTTACTTAACCTATTTTTTATATTAAATATTAGCCATTGCTTTATTTAATGGTTAAAATCTATTTACTCATTTTATAAATTCAGTTTTAAAAACAAAGCTATTTTTAGATTTACAATAAAATTTCTGCTTATATTTTCGTGGTTAAAAGTTATCATTAACTCTCATCTATAAAAGTATATATAAGAAACTTATATATATAAGCTTGCAAAAAAAAATTTTTATTCATCTTTACTTCTTATCTAACCATAATACTATATTCAACTTACACTATGGCTCATATTTGTGACAAATGTGCGCAAGAATCTCACATTTCTATTACAAGCTCTGAGTCGGACGAATATTATTCTCCTACTACTCCAAAACAAAAATCGAGCTGTCATCATCAATGCTCTTATATGTCTGATAAAACTCCAAATTCAAAACGAGTTAAAAGGACACTATTCTATTCTCCTCGAACCAAAGCTCAAATTGATGAGATACACCACTACCAAAAACATCAGATAGACCTTCAGAGACAACTCCATTACGGGCAAAGTCAACTTTATCACGAGCAACAACGGACATCGGCACGATTGTCTGTTTTAGAAAAGTTGGCAACATTTTTCTGCGGTTCCAACAAACATGACGTACATGAACCAATGCCATCTAGGCCATCAACATCTAAAAGTCCTAACTCATGGGATCGGAACTATGAAAAGAATGAAGGAGCTCAGAAACAATGGAGTCCATGGTCGAATCGTATTGAAGGAAACAACGATAATTCTAATGACGAATTTTCTCATTAGATTTATATATAGTTGTTATATATTTATCTATCTCTTGTATAATGATGGTTATATTTTGTATTATGTATAAAATATAATATATATATATATATATATAGGTTGATATATAATAAAAAAAACTTGAAAAAGAATCCTATATGCACACAGACCAGGACCGGTCGACCGCCCATTTTATTGCCGGTCGACCGTTTACTCTCTGGTTGAAAACGGTCGACCGGCCAAAATTTTTAGGTCGACCGGCTACGCATTTTTCAGTTTTTTATATATATAACCCTATACGTTACTTTACCCTCTACCCTCATTCACTCTCTACTCAAACTATTCTCTATCCCCAAATCACAAACCCTAGTTCCCATTCTTCAATTCCCAAATCACAAATCCTCCAACAATGGCTCCTCCTCAAAAGAAATCAAAGAAAGGAGCAATCTCTGAAACTTCATCTCATACCATCTCCGTCAAAAAATGGCTTCAAACTCCAATTGCTATAACACGATGGAATCAAATGACAAATTACAAGTTTCATCCGGGATCTTTTATCAAATTTGATGATTTCACAGCTTACGGAGTTCGAAGGTTAGCCGATAATGCCAACATTACTCCATTGATAGATTTTTCAGCAAATAGTGTGGAGATAAATCATTTAATGATTAAATTATTTTACGCCAACATGAATCTTGATGAATATCAACCTGATAATCCAAACGGCGTCATCTGGTCTATGGTCTGTGGAAAACAAATTTTTCTTACTCATGCTAGAATTGCCTCTATACTTGGCATACCAAATCGAGGCGAAGAATTTTCATCTACCTTCTGCGAAGTTTTCACCCGAAATAGTACAAGTCATCAGTTTATAGAAGACAATAGTGATGGCACTAAGTCTATTGGACTTCGACCGACAGCAAGGTTACTTCATCGGGTCTTGATGCATTCTCTTTTTCCTAGACTTGGAAATTATGATGCAGTGTACAAAGAAAACTTCAAGGCACTCTATGCTATCTATGGTGAAATCCAAATCAATTGGGTTCACATGCTTTTTGATGAAATTCTCAAGTTAAATAATTCAACCCGGCCTCATTTCTTCTATAATGAATATATCATGAGACTTTTGTTAGCTTGTGGGGTCAATCCTCCTGATTCTGCAACTTCAACACCAAAATGCATTGATTCCATAACCATCAAAAGAATGAAGCTTCCTCCACCTTATCTTGAGATTATGCCTTTTGAAGAATGGCAACAACGAGGACCGAGAAAACAAAGAGCAACTTCCTCTCGATCTCGTCCCGATGAGGTGAAACTTTTAAGATCAAAGTCATCAACAAAAGAATCTCTTGAAACCATTGCGCGTAATCAATTTCTGCTTGAATCTCGTCTCAAGCGTATGGACTCTAAAATTGATAAGCGCTTCAATAAGGTCAAGTCGTTCTTCGGTATGCTATGGGACGCTATATCATGTTCCTCATCCACCTCTGTTCAAGCACAAGATCCAGGAAAACGTCCTGCTGCTCCAGTTTTCACATGGACATCATCTGACGAGGGCGAATCGTCTAGAGGGAACAATGATGAGGAGGAAGAGGAAGAAGATGAAGATGATGATGATGACGACGATGACGATGATGAAGAGGAGATTCGATCTGCTTCATCCTAGATTCTATTATGTTTTAGCTCTTTAAAAACATTTTTCGACACTTGTACTAAATAGTGTCGTTATTTATGCTTTTCAATTAACATTATGTTCTGTAGTAAACTCTGTTATGTCTTTGATTTGTTAATGATTTATTTTTCTATGCTTATCATATTCATTCTACGCATATCATATTCTAGTGATCTGTTACTCCTTTTTGTCGATGACAAAGGGGGAGAAAGGGCTAACAATTGCTTGCAGGAAAGAAATCACATACTCAGGGGGAGATTCAGATTTGCAGATATATATATTGTCATCAATCAAAAAGGGGGAGAATGTTGAGTCACAAGCTTTATGAAAGTTTTGATTTCTGACAAATAAGGCGATTGATTTCTGACAAACAAGGCGATCGACAAAAACAAGGTCAATAGAGCTATATATGGTACTCTAGATTATAGGTTGATTATTTGTTGTTGTAATAGTAATAAATTTGTTAAAATCTATCCTCAAATAATCATGCATATCAAGGGAATCAATATATATATACGAATAATTTATAAGTTGCATGCAGTTGCACAATTCAATGTGCAATTTAACAGGCACCGGTCGACCGGTCAATATAGGTGCGGTCGACCGTTCCTGTGTAAATTGCACAGTGAACGTGCACACATGCACATAACGTATATATATATTTGAATTCCTGTCTACCGGTCCATTTTTGACATGTCGACCGTTTTTAAACAGAAAGCAACTTTTCCAAAAGACACTTCTCTTCTCCAAAGGTTGCATCTCCTATCTTTCATCAATGATCATAACTCTTAATGGCAACTGTTCACAAAGAGTTACAACTATTTTTCTCTATATATACTCATCTAAATCATTGATTCATACACAAGATTTTGACAACGATTTCATATATTCTTTTAATCTAATCTCTGATCTCAATACTGTATTATAAAAGCTCTAAATTATTTATTGAATCTTTGAAACTATTTCATATCCTTTGATTCAATAATATACTTTCCTTAATCTTTTCAAAACATCATATCGCATACTTTGAGGATAAGATTATAGGAAGGGTGTACTGCTAGTGACAAATCCGTGTTTTCAAGAACACAAGTTGTCAACAATAATTGTATTTGTTCTTTTGTTGAAGTCCTCTGTGTTGTAAGAGGCAAGTGTTGAAGTCCTCAGTGTATTAGAGGCGTGAAATCCCGTTCGGTTGTTCGGGTATTGTAAACCTGTTCCTCCGGGTGAAGCGAGGTAGTTAATAGTGAAAATCCAGATAGAAGTCTGGGACTGGACGTAGGACGGTGCTCCGAACCAGTATAAAAATCTCTGGTGTGATTTTTCTATTTTCTATTTACAATGCTATTATCATCTATTTCCGCATTTGTATTGTAATCCATATTATACGATCCGTGTATACTATATTAGCACATATATTTGTATACACACCGCACTTTCAAAGTTTTGTATATACTAATAGATTGAAAAACGGTTTTAAAAATGAGCTTTGTATGAAAAATAACGTTGAAATCATTTCTATGAAAGATTTTAAATATTTACTACTAGTATAGAAACCCTTGTATGTTAAAGTGACAAATCATAGAAATGATTGTAAAAACAATCAATCACCAAAAATTGACATTCGATGACGTGAATCAAAACCATAGAAATCGATATCAAATCCATCAAATGGATATTCCCAAAAATACAAAAAGAAGTCGTCAAAGTCGATAATAAATGACGATGACCAATTGGATCACCCAAAAATCGATATAAATGGAAAGCCAAATAGAAATGGGCAATTTCCTAGAATTTAGCAGAGTCAGATGTCTGATGGTTTCTCAGACATCTGAGTTGAAGGTCTGGAATTTTCTTCCAGATCGCCCAGACATTTGGGAAAAAAACTCAGATGTCTAAGCTAAAATACTAGAATTTTTATTCTGAATACCCAAATGTCTGAGCTTTTTACCAGACGTCTGAGCTGGAGCTCAGAGCAAGTTTATCCTAGGTCGTTGATGGCCAAATCATATCGGAAGCGATGCTGGTTATGGATCTATGCCAAGCGACAACCCAGCCCTATAGACTCATCAATACACTCCGAAAAACATGTCCAAACATCCATTTAAGGATTTTAATAGATTTTGACTTCAAAATACAAAACATTGGAAAATTTACCAAACCAATTCAATTAAAAAGCAAATGGACATGAAATAGATGTTAGGAATTCATACTTAATAACTATCAAAGGTATAGACATAGATGTATGTTCAAGAACTCACCTTTAAACCCAAAAACAATGAATGAGAAGCTCTAAAACAAAGGAAAGATCAACCTCTCTTCAACTTCAACTCTAGAAGCTCCAATCTATGATCATAGACAAATATTTCCTAAATTACGTTATAGGAAATTTCTAAAAATTGGAGAGGAATTGAGAGGGAGAAGATGAAGAGGATGCTTACCTAAGCTTCTCCTTGACTTCTAACTTGGATTTGAATTTCCTAAGAATCTAGGACTTAGGAATTTTGATTTCTTTTCTTTTCCCCCATTTCTCTAGGGCTTGAGTGTTAGGAATTTAGAAAGTGGAACAAATGAATAAAGAGGAGTGAAGTGGGAGTTGTTATTGTAGAGGAGTTTGGTTTTTTGTTAGGTTTGTGGGATGAAACCCAAACGGAAAGCCCCAAATGAAAATATAAAAATTCTAATCAACTCCACACATATCGATGTATATTTTCAAAAAGGTTGTAAACGCCATTTTGAAAAGTGGTCTCGAGACCAAATTTCACTGTTTATAAAAAGTAGCATTTAGGACCATAATCCGACCCACGGTGCTATATTTAAATAAAGCATTTAAATGTACAATCGTAAAATATTCGGGTTGTTACAGACTCTCCTTCTTAAAGAAATTGCGTCCTCGTAATACTTAAGAAGAAAATAAAGAGAAACAACCACACAAAGGCATAACAACAAAAAAGAAAATTTTGGAACGAGAAGTTCACCTTATGGAGCACGAGAGAGTAAGTCCGGATGTGTTCGTTCGATGAATTCTTTTGATTCCCAAGAGCAATCCTTAGAATTTGAGGACCATTGAACTTACACAAGTGGAACATCTTTATTACGAAGGTGTCTAACCTCCGTAGCAATGATACGAATAGGATGTTGCTCATAAGTCAAATTAGATTAACCTTCAATTTCTTCATTAACACCGGGCTCAAGAATAGAATTGGAATCTCTAAGGCATTTCCATAGTTGAGAAACGTGGAATATGTCATGAATGGTAGAAAATTGAGCTAGTAATAAAAGACGATAAGCCATGGAACCGATGTGTTCAGTGATAGGAAATGGACCAATATATCGAGGTGCTAATTTTCTCGATCGACTGAAACACACAACACCCTTCATAGGTGAAACATGACTAAACACCAAATCTCCCACAGAAAATTATAAATTCCTTCTTCAGTTATCGGCATTGGATTTTTTTCTACTTTGAGCTTCTTTCATCCTATGACGAATAAGGTCAATCTTTTCGATGGAATCACGAATAAAATCTAGACCTAAAACCAGCTTCAAGCCAACACGAAGGAGATCGACATGGTCTTCCGTAGAGTGTCTCGAAAGGTGCTATACCAATACTAGATTGGAAGCTATTATTATAAGTGTACTCAACAAGGGAAATATGATCTTCCCAACTTCCATCAAAATCAAGAACACATGCACGAAGAAGATATTCAAGAGTTTGATTCACATGCTCGGTTTGTCCATTGGACTGAGGATGATAAACGGTGCTAAAATTAAGCTTCGTTCTCAAAGCTTTTTGAAGAACCTTCCAAAATCCACTAGTAAATAATGGATCACGATCGGTAATAATAGAAGTAGGGACTCCATGCAATTTAACAATTTCTTTAACATAGAGTTTAGCCAAAATGGGTACGGTCCGGTTGGACCGAATGGGAAGAAAATGGACGGATTTTGTAAGTCTATCTACTATCTGTTAGTCCGTGAGATGATGGTTTTGATGACAACAACCTTAGAATAGATTATAAAATATAAATATTGACATTATAAGTTTAGATATATATGTATATGCAGGATTTAACCATGCAGGTACCAAGGATGAAGACTGTACAGTATAGAGATTCAAGATATTGAGATAGAAGACTCATGGGTATCAAGATTATCAAGAGTTCAAGATATCAAGCATAAGTATTTTTATTAGGAATTTTTGTTAAAACTCGTAGAATCACTGGCATCTTAAAATCCAATTTATTCATGGAATGGAATCCACTTCGAGATGTTAAAGGGATGGAACCCTAAGTAGGATGGAACCTACGAAAATCTAGTGGAACATTGTTTTGTATCCACTAATTTTAATTCAAATGATTTTACAAAATTATCTTGTTTTCAAAATGATTTCAAAACTTTCCTTTTAAAAACATCAAAACCCTCTATCTTGATTTTAAATAGTTTTAGCCTCAAAATTATCTTTAATTTCAATGTCAAATTACTCCGATTTTAAACTATCTTTTAATATAATATATTTAACTTTTAAATATTTATACTTAGATTTAAATATAAAATTATAGTTAAATTCTATATATATTATTCTCTATATTTACTTATGAATTTTAACTATAGTCAAGTATATTTGTAAAGTTTAAAATAGTTTTAATATAAGATAAAGGTTATTTTCAAAGAAAATCAAATCACCAAAAATTGCTTTGGGATGTCGACATGCCTAGGGTAACCATGTCGACATGGTGTCAGTTGAGTTCAAAATTTAAATTTCAAAAGAAGTGTTTATTCGTCATAACTCTTCATGAATGGACATGGCTGTTTTTCTTCTATAAATAGGGGTTAGTTTCAACGAATTTTATACCAGATTTTCTGGTTTTTCACTCCTCTTCTTCTTCCACATTTCTTAATACATATTCTTACCATTACTCTGCCGAAATCAACATTGAATCGAACTCGATTACTTCTAGTTTGATTCTCTATCACTTTCTCTGCAAGGTTCTCAGTGCTATTCAGAGTTATAGACTTCTTTGTAATCTATTAAGCGAGAAAACGTGTGATTGTAGCCTTGGAAATCAATCAAAAGAGAAAAGGTGTGATTGTAGCCTTGGTAAATCAATTGGGTAAACTTGTGGCCCGGAAATAAACTATCTCTACCTAGAGGATAGAAATTTTAGAGGGTGTACCTCGTAGCCTTGAAACCGAGGGTGTCATTGTACAATTGCTTTTCAAAGGAAATTCGTACTTATGTTGCGGGACTGGATGTAGGGTAACTCCGAACCAGTATAAAATCCGGTGTGTTCTTTCCTTTACTGCTTTTATTTTATTTCTGCATCTGTGTTTGTTTCTGTGATCATATCAGTGTCTGTATATTGCATACATCGGTGTCTAAATTAACACAAACTCAAAAAGATTTAGTAATTCTTTATTAACACTATTCACCCCCCCTCCAGTGTTAATCCTAGCCTTAAGATCCGTAATTCGCATTTCTCACAATTGTTATCAGAGCAAGGTTTTCAAAGTTTCATAATCTAATTTTTGAAAAAGTTTTAAAATGGCTATATTTGTTAATACTAGTTTAGAAATATGCAAACAATCATTGTTTCTTGAGTCTGCATATAATCAATATTCAAATTCAAGTTCTCTACCAAGATTGTTTGATGTGTAGGAATCATGCTTTATGGGTGTTGAGGAATCAATCCACAACGGACAAATTGTGCAAATCAGAAAGAACAAATGGATTCTTGATAGTGGATGTTTTAAACACATGACTGGCAATCCAGATATACTGAATGATATAATATACAAAGACGGAGGACCGGTTAACTTTGGAGACAATTCAAAAGGATATGTGATTGGCATCGGCAAAGTCGGTAATTTTGAAACTCCTACTATTACTAATGTTTTGCTAGTTAAGAATTTGAAACATAATCTGCTAAGTATAAGTCAACTGTGTGATAAAGGATATAAAATTAAATTTGAAAAAGATAAATGTCACATTAAAGATAATAATTCAACCATTATATTTGAGGGGGTCAGGAAAAAGAATATTTATATTCTTAGTATGAAAGTTTCAAATGATAACCTGTGTCAGTTGGCAAATACAAGCGACCCTTGGATTTGGCATAAGAAATTTGGGCATTTGAATTTCAAACTCTTATCTAGACTGTCAAAACATGATCTAGTAAGAGGTCTCTCTAAAATGAATTTTAAAGTAGATAGTTTATATGACGCTTGTCAATTAGGAAAACTTAGAAAAAGTTCCTTCAAGTTAAAAGATATGATTTCAACTTCAAAACCTCTTGAATTACTTCATCTTGATCTATTTGGTCCATCTCAAATTCTTTCAATAAATCATAGTAAATATGTTTTTGTAATTGTAGATGATTATTCTAGATTTACATGGACAATATTTTTGAAACATTAAAGTGATACATTTGAATGTTTTAAGACATTTTCAAAAAGAATTCAAAATCAATTTTCTCTAAAAATTATAACTATTCGAAGTGATCACGGTGGTGAATTTGAAAATGAAAAGTTTGAGGAATTTTGCAATAAAAAGGGAATAACTCACAATTTTTCATTTCCAAGAACTCCACAACAAAATGGAGTAGTAGAACGTAAAAATGGGACGATTCAAGAGTGTGCGAGAACTATGCTTACAGATAATAACTTACCAAAGAATTTTTGGGCAGAAGCAGTTGCTACCGCCTATTATATTTTAAATAGAATTTTAATTAGACCTCTAACTGATAAGACATCTTATGAATTTCTTTATTCAAAGAAACCTAAGGTATATTATTTCAGAATTTTTGGAAGTAAATGCTTTATTTTAAATACAAAATTTAATTTAGATAAATTTGATCCTAAATCCGACAAAGGTATCTTTATCGGATATTCTAATAGAAGTAAAGCGTACAGAGTGTTAAATTTAACAACTAATTCCATTGAAGAAACAATGCATGTTTCATTTGATGAAAATTTTAAAATTTTTGAAGTTACAAATGATGAAGAGGATTTAATCACTCAAAATCAAGAATCAATTGAAACTGATAATGAAATTAATCATCCTAATAAAAGGACAAAACTTTTAAAAGATCATCCTATAGAAAATATACTGGGAGATATGCAATCTGTTGTTAAAACTAGAAATCAACTAAGTCAAATGAGTAATGAAGCTTTTATATCAACTATTGAACCCAAAAATCCAAAAGAAGCATCAACTGATGGTTCATGGATTTTGGCTATGCAAGAAGAATTAAATCAATTTACTAGAAATGATGTTTGGGAACTTGTTCCTAGACTAGAAAATAAAACTATAATTGGAACTAAATGGGTTTATAAAAATAAAATGAATGAACAAGGAGAGGTAGTTAGAAATAAAGCTCGATTAGTCG